>LFZO01000071.1:95111-156074 GCA_001578225.1 Pseudocercospora musae
ACCTAAGACCTAACTTTAGTAATACCTAGAAAACGGTATACGAATACTATTAGACCGTTGTAATAACCTTTAAGCTAATTGTTATAGTTAACGTCTATAATATACTAAAAAGTGTTAGTTTAATTAAGCTATAGAATTAAACTATAGAAAGCATCCTAAAGTACTATAAAGACTTCTAAGCATAGGTCCTCAAATACTAAACAGCTACTAAATAGTTTTGTCTTTAGACTAATACAAAGGTAGAGGATATTAAGATTCCTAACCTAGTTATTAGAATGCTATTTGTTAATAGCCTTTAAGGTTATAAATAGCTTAGAAGCTAGAAGCATAATAATAAGCCTAAGAAGGCTAACTAAACCCTATAAGGAATGATTACATCTCTTAGAAAAGAGAAGCTATATTGCGGTAGGCGTACCTATATGCGCCGGTAGGCGCATGGCCTCTACAACGTAGATACCTCTCTATAGACGTACGGCTAGATAGTTAACTTAATCAATACATACCTTGCTATAGCTAACACTTGCCTAACAAGTAGTAGTACTACAAGGTTAAGATCTTTCTTATTTAAACAAGCGAATTACGCTATAGACGAACGAGAAAAGCTACCCGCCGTAGCGCGAGGAATAGCTACCCTCCCGCCTAGTATAGTACCAAGTATAGACGACTACTCGAATAGATACGATCCTAGAATTTAGCCCTCTAGATCAACTTCCGCATAATAGTCTTTAGCTACTTAGTAGTACACGTCTACCGCCTATTAGGTACTATAATACTATCTACTATAGGCCTACGAACGCCTTCCTAATCGGGCCCCCGACTCGTACGTTCCCGCTTGCCTACTTACTTGTACGCTTCCTTCCCTTATAACGGAGCCTACCTTCTAGGTCTAGGTATAGATAGGCGCGACCGCAGTTCGTTCTAACCTTTGGATAGCTACGGATAGGCACGATAATATACTAACCGGTCCCCTTACGTACTAGAATTAGCCTATTTTGCCTATACTAGCGACTTATCTAGATCTCGACGACTATACGCTCAATTTAGCGTATAGCTTTTCCGAGTTTTTAAGGGACGCTAAGCGAGTACGTTTAGTATACTATAAGTAAAGAGAAGGCCTCCTTTCCCTCGTTTAGGCTATAGTCTCGATATACCTAGCCCTACTAGAATACTAGCCGGTAGTAGATAGCGCTATACGTAGTTATAGTACCCTCGGTTTTCTATCTAACTAGATTGTTAACAAGTCTGCGGTAATAGCTATAGTACGTTCGGTCCTTTCGGTAAAGTACGACTTTACTAAGTAATAGCTAGTCCTAGAGTAATAGTAAGCTCTCGAACGATAGTTAGCCCTAGTATAATAGGAAGTTTTAGAGTAATAGCTAGCGTTAGAGTAATAACTAGCTCTAGAGCGATAGCTAGCTCTAGAGCGATAGCTAGCTCTAGAGTAACCGTCGCTTCTAGAGCGATAGCTAGCCCTAGAGCGACCGTCGCCTTCCGAGCGATAGCTAGTTTCGTAGTAAACCGCGGAAGTACGAGTACTTTAGCCGCTAAGCCTATAGTAGCTAAGCCCTTCCGATAGCTTATCCCCTCGCTAAGAGGTACGGCTATAACCGACGGGCTTCCCTTTTTAAGTATTAACTACTACTTCGGTACTACCCTAACTAGCGGGAGAATCTAACTACTTATAGCTATACCTCTTCCTAGTTAGACCTACTAAGGCTACTAGGACGGTCTATACGCTATAGCGACTTAAAGTATTAAACCTAGCCTCTAGTCTTCTAGGCATAGATGTAGGGTCTAATAGCGGTAACGACCGTCGCCTACGAGGCAAGTAGGCTAGGAACGCATAGTCGAACCTAGTACTAGAAGTACGCCGCCTCGTAGCCGATTGCTAGCGTAACCGTATAGGTACTAATTAGAGATCTAGCTATTAGAGAGCCGGCTCGATCCCGCTAGCTAGCGATACTCCTTTAGTAGGCTAGAGAGAGCCTTCCTTAGGTCTACGCTATAGCGCTTCTTAAGTACGCAATCTCCCTACGCCTTCGGGAAGCGGCTAGCTAGTTAGTACAGAAAACCTCGTATAACTATAGGTAGCCTTAAGTAACGACATCCGCGAGCTCTTTACTACGTAGGCTACTAGATACTAGGAAGTAGTAGAGGAGCTAAGAAACGAGATAAATAATATTCGTTAGAGTATTCTATCTATAGGGCCGAATCGTATACTATATACTAACCTAGACGTAGCTCTAGATACCGGTAGAGTAGAGAGACTCGTATATACGGGATTTGTAGTAGACTAGTTACTACTATCCCCGAGGGGCTAGGCGGACAACTAGGCATATCCCCGTTATACCGACGACGAGGACGAGTATAAGTTCGTAGAGCGAGCCTTAGTAGACCGCCGTCCTACTTGTAGGAATCGAGAGTATAACGACCGTACTTAGGCACGTCTTAAGCGTAGGAGACGGGTACTATCCGACCTAAGCGACTCTTTAGACGCGGACTCCGGTAGCTTATATAGCCGTTACGGTCGCGGCCGTAACTACGGAGACCTATATAGACGAGGTAGATACGTATTTAGCCGCTCGCCGTAGAGAAGCCCCCGTTACTCTAAGAGGTAGGAGAGGTTTAACCCTTCGGATATTAGGTTCTTCTACCCTTCGACTATAGAAGTAGAGTCGGGTAGCTAGGATACCTTTACGTAGGGCAACAAGACTATATATCGCTCGGTATACCTCTTCCTTAACGTAGCTAGAGACTATACTATAGTTAATAGCGTAGCTACGATTCGCGTATAGCTAGCTAAATACCTAAGAGGTATAGCCTAAACGTAGTTTATCTCGGAGCTTACGGATAACGATCGCTATATTATTAGAGGCGGCTAGGGCATTAATCGTTAGGAGAAGGCCCTAAGGGACAAGTTTAGTATATCTATCGTAGAAGCGTAGGATAAGCTTAATAGCGAGGCCTTTACGCTAGTAGACGTGCGACGTAGACGTTTACCCTAGGACTTTATTATAAACTATATTAGATACGTACGCGAAGTAGGCCTCGAGGTCGATCGAGAGAGACTAGGCCCGATACTAGTATAGGCATGGCTTAGGTTTATACTAGAGTTCTAGAGAGATATCTCGAAACCTTCTAAGAGTATAACTATCGACTTATTTACGCGCAAGGTTTAAGCGAAGTACAAGGCTTAGTACTAAGAATACCTATAGCGTAACTCTCGACGTAAGTATAACAAATACGATAGATATAATAGCTACTATATAAGCGATAGGAACCCTATCGAAGCCGGATATCGCGATACTAGTTACGGTTACGACTCGAACAATCGGAGGGGCCGTCGCGAGTACGGTAGAGACGCTAGGAATACTAACGATAATTATTAGTAGCGTAACAATTACGATAGGCCTCTAAGAGGTACGGATCGTTATCGCTAGTAGGACGCTAGAACAAGAGAGTCCGATTCTCGGCGTAAGAGGACTAATAGTAAGAAGGGAACTAATAACCTAGATAGCCGCTAGAAGGATAGCTAGAAGGATAGCTAGAGGGACAATAGGGGAGGTCGCGAGAGACGCGATAGTATACGCAATTTCTATATCTCTCGTAGCCGTACTCGCTTAGACGAGAGGAACAAGTCCTAATCCTATAGCTATATAGCAAGTACGTCTAGTCGGTCTTCGGATACCTCTTCGGTCTATGCCTATTTTAATAACTAGTTCCGCGTAGCTAAAGACGACCTAATATCTATAGATATTCTAATAGTATACTAGGGCGAGGTTAGCGCTATCGAGCCTTTTATACCGGCGAGAATTGTTATATAGTACTCTTAATACGGATAGCAATTTACAAGCAATAATCTTCTACAAGAGTATAAGCGCTAGACGTACCCTTAATAACCTAGCGGTATAGAACTACTACCGGAGAGCCGGAATGCCTAGGAGGCTATCGACTTGCGTATTATCGAATCGTTAACCCTACTAAAGGTCTAAGGGGGTTATGTATTTCGAGGATACTACTACCTACGTACGATCGTACGCCTAATAGTAGATAGTATAGAATATGCGATCTACTTAGATACCGGAGCTACGGTCTCGCTAATCGATAATGACTTCCTCCGCGAGGTACGCCTAGATATTAAGCGAAAGCAACGTGCTACTCTACTCTATATTAAAGGCCTTAGTAACGTATAGCCCTCCGCCGAGTACGTCGAATTGGACCTTTAGTTACCCGCTATATAAAAGGGATAGCGCGTACTTACGTATATAAGATACGAAGTCTATATCGTACAAAAGTTAGGGGCTAAGATATTAATAGTAATAGACATTATTAGTCTAGAGGGAATCAAGATAGATGTCCCTAGAAAGACGGCTACCCTTACCGCTTACGAGAAGGTACGCATACCCCTATTAGTAGGACGAAAGGACAATATCAAGTTCCGTATAGTAGTATATAGCGACGACTAACTAGTTACTCTCGCTCCCTAGTTAGTTATAGTAGTATAGGCCTTCTTCGGGGAGGCGTTACTAAAAGATAGGGACCTATCCTTTACGCTAGAGAGGTAGCCGCTCTCCTCCAAGGTCCGGACGTACGCCTCCGTACTCGATACCAAGTTAGATTTCGTTTAGGTCCGCAATAATAGCAATTCGCTATACGTTCTCGGCCTACGTACGAAGCTAGGATATATACGCGAGTACGAATACGAGGGGTCCTACTATATCGACTCGGGATAGTACGGCTAGGCGGCTCTACTACCGCCCGATCTACTAGATACTCGCAAGGAGACTAAGCTATTTAACAAGGTTACCGCGTACGGTTCGCTAGAATAGACTATCCGTATCGAGGAGCTAGTACGTAAATACGAGCGGCTTTAGGTCAATAAGGGCACTACGGTTAAGATTCTACCTAAGGACGCAATACGAGTAACTATTAAGCCTAGCTATAAAAACATAAAGATGCCTATAGTAACCTACCTACTTAGCGGACCGGATAAGGAGGTAGTTAATAAGACCTTCGACCCTCTCTACAAGTAGGGCAAGATATCCTTTACCTTAAAAGCGACGTAGTTCGGCTTCCCCGTCTTCGTAGTCTAGAAGAACGTCGTAGTAGGCGATGAACTAGTACGCAAAGGTAGAGCTATAGTCGATATCCGTAGCCTAAACAAGATCGCTATTAAAGACTCCTACCCGTTACTACGTTAGGAGGACATTATTAAAGCGCTCCGGGGCTACGCCTATATAACTACGATAGACGCGGTAGCGTTCTTCTACTAGTAGATAGTAGCGCCTAAAGATCGTACTAAATTCGCGATTAATAGCTACCGAGGGCAAGAATAGATATATGTTACAATTATAGGATATTCTAATAGCGTCTAATACGTTTAGAGGTAGCTCGATAAGATCTTAAAGCCGTATAGGTACTACTACCGTACCTATATCGATAACATCGTTATTTTCTCGTATATATTTAAGGAGTATATAGTATACCTAGACGCGGTATTTAGCCTACTCAATTCCTACAATATTAGTATCGTACCGCATAAGTCCTTTATCGCTTATCCGTCTACTTCCCTACTAGGGTAGAGGGTCTCTAGGCTAGGCTTTACGACGTACGAGAAGAAAGTAAAAGCGATATTAGAGCTAAAGTTCCCTACTACCCTTAAAGATATCGAGTTTTACCTAGGTCTTATAGGTTAGTAGAGGTAGTATATCCCGTATTTCTTAACGATTGTAGCGCCGTTCGAGCTAAGGAAGAAAGAGCTACTACGCCTATCGCCCTCTAATAAGGGCTCTAAGCGTAAGAGGTACGTAGCCCGTACCTAGGCCTTCGAGCCGGACGCGTTACTAGATATAGAGCGCAAAGCCTTTAATATACTTAAACAACTATATCGCAAGGTCAAGTTCTCCTACTATGCCGACTCCGATAGACTAATATACATCGATCTCGACGCCTATATAGGGGGCTTCGTAGCGGTACTATACTATGTCTAGGACAATCTAGAGCCCGTAGTAGAGAACGGCAAGGCTATACGCTTCCTAGCTAACAAGGTCTAAGTTATTACTTACCTTAGTAAGGCACTTATAGATATCGAGAAGAGATATAGCGTAACTAAGCTTAAGGTTAGTAGTTTAGTCTAGATAGCCTACAAGACTAGGCATATCCTATAAGCTACGCGCTAGCCGACGTACGTCTTTTCCGACTATATCGTAGCCCTAGGAATTAGTATAGTATCTAGCTTGACTACAACTATATTAGTAGATAAGCTTAACCTCCGGTTAGTACGAGCTAGCTAATACCTCTCCTAGTTCCCGTACCTAAAGGTACTCTATAGACTAGGACGACTATACGGTATCCTAGATGTACTAAGTAGGCTAGTCGAAGAACTCAATTATATAGAGGACTAGTCGGGCGATACGCTCGACCCCCTAGCGTACGATAACCCGGCCCCGAATAGCGACGTAATCGATGTCTTCTATACATATACCGATAATGACTAGTAGGCTAACTACGATAGCTTCCTTTACTTCTATACGAACATAATCGACGAGCGTACGGGTTATACCTTTACCTCGCTAGAGGAACTCGTTTTCTACTCGGTTCTAGTAGAATTGTCGGAGCCTTTTAAGTAGGACCTTAAGCGCGGCTACGCCGTAGACAAGTATTAGTCTAGGATCCTAGTATAGCTACGCGAGGTCGAGGGACGCCGCTTACGCATATTAGTAGAGGAACAAATTGTTACCGAACAAAGCTACTAGGGGGCTTAAGTCGCTACAGAAGCGTAGGCTAATATAGGGGTAGAAGTACTAGCGGCCCCTAAGGTAGACGTACAATCCGATTAGTTAAACGGCGAGTAGGAGGGTAGCCCGCTCGGTCTTTAGTTTTTTCTACGAGGCGATCTTATCTTCTTTAAAGATAATATAGACGGCCGCGAGCGCCTTTACATCCTACTAGTACTTTATAAGGAGATCTTCTAGATAGCTTACGACTAGTACTACTATGCCGGGCACTACCGTATATACGTATAGGTATACGCTAGCTTCTATATTCGCTACCTTAGTAACGAGGTTACGAGGTATATTAAGTACTACTCTAAATGCGTCCTTAACTAGACGCTCCGGTACCTACCCTATAGGGAGCTATAGCCTATTAAATGCCTCCCTATACCGTAGTATATAGTAATAGCGGATTAGGTATATAGCTTGCCGCCTAATTACAAAGGCTATAATAGTTTCCTTATAGAAACATACAAATTTAGTAAGAGAGTAATACTACGAAAGGCTAAGTCTACTTGGTTAGCCTAGTAGTATAGAGTAGATTAGATCTAGGAATATATCGAATTGGAGCGTAGCCTTCCTTTAATAATTATCGGTAATCGGGATCCGATCTAGATAAGCGAGTTTATATAGACGGTTTTTAAGAAGCTAGGTACTCGGTTCTTCGTAACTATAGCGTACTATCCGTAATTAGACGGTCAATTAGAGCGTACGAACTAGATAGTAGAAATCGCCCTACGTTTCTTTACCTCTAACTACCCGGATAGCTACTAGTCCGAGGTATTACCTTATATTCAAGTAGAGCTAAACAACGCCCGTAACGCCTCTACTAGCGAGGTCCTAAACGTACTTATCTAGGGATTCAAGACTAATATAGACGTACTCAATCCCTTAACGGAGCTACTAACTAAGGACTACGTCGCTCTCCGCCAAGTAGCGAGAGACTAAGCTATAGACTCTTTAGTATAGGTAGTAGCGATAATAAAGGATAGATACGACCGTACATACTATCTAATCTAGTTCAAAGTAGGCTAACAAGTCCTTCTTAAGCTACATAAGGGATATAAGCTACTAGGAAACCTAAACCGTAAGCTATCGATCTAGCGTATAGGCCCTTTTAAGGTACTTAAGAGGATCGGTACCCTCGTATACGAGTTGGAATTACCTCTAGTAATGCGTATATATCCGGTTATATCGGTTACTTAGCTAGAGCCCTACCCGAAGGGAAACGATCTATACGAACGTACGATACTAGAGCTAGGCCTAGTAGACGACGCTATAGAGCAAGATACGGATTTTCCTAAAGTACTACGATACGAGGTCGAACGCCTACTAAATCGGCGTACTAGTAGAGGAAAGACATAGTACCTTATTAAATAGAGAGGCTATAGCTACGCGTACGATGTTTAGTATAATACCGATAACCTAAGGGATATAGGAGATTTATTACGGGAATACGAGTATACGTACCTATAGTAGGTACGTAATCGCTACGCGCCTACCTACGCGTAGGGACAATTACAAGAACCCGCTTAAGAGGACTAGTAGGTAGGTCGAGTATAGCCTTTTTTAGAGGCCTAAGTAGAACGACTAGCGCGCGCGTCCCGTAGGGCTAGCCTACGCAACTCTTAGCTACTAACTATAGGGCACTTTACCGAGATAGCTTACTAAACATAGGTCTAATGCCCTTACGACCTACATCCTTTGTTCTCTACGTAGAAATACCGAGAATACTATTATTAGCTATTATTAGAAGTAAACGACTATTTCTATTAACGTTACCCCTATTATTCCTATTATTATAGCTAGCTTTACTCGCACGCGCGCGTATATATACGGACCTACTTTTGTTAGTTACCTACGGATACGAACAATATTACTTTTCGCTAGTATCGTACTTAGCGCAAGATACGACATTCCTTTACGTATATAACTAAACATACCTAATATTCTACTCGGTACCTATTCGAGCGCTACTAATCCCTTCGAATACCTAAGGCTAAGAGTAGACAAGAAACGATTAGTAGCGAAGAATACGCCTACGCTATACCTTTATATCTCCTAGTATCGCCGGCTAGAGCGTACGAGAGATAGCGAGCGGTAACCGACTCGATAGACCGCCCGAGCGCGAGTAGTACGTTATACGCCTAGGCGCTACGTCCGGTATATCTACGCCGATAGAGAGATAGCCGAACACTAGCCTAGTTTAGCTACTATATACAACTTAAGCGTATAACGTTAACGATCCGTATAGTAACGTACCGCGGCCTATAAGTATTAAAGAGATATGGATTGTTATACGACTAGTCGTACTCGGTATAAACGACGAGGATATACGAAAAGCTACGCTAGATTACGTCGTACCCTTTACTATCCGTAAGATCGACGTAGTCGCGCTAGAGCTACTAAACGTCGCCGGTCGCAAGGTAGCGAGAAAGGCATAGTAACGAATATACTACGTACCTATCCCTCGCGTACTAGTAGTAGGCAAGACTAAGATCGTCCTAGTAGACGTAGAAGACTACTAACTATTCGCTTATTACTCGATACGAGCGATAATTACGAGGATCCGCTATTATTAGCTTAGCTACTACGTCTATAGCTTATCGATATAGACCTAGACCGACGACTATATATTATTCTTAAGAAGAACGTAGTCGGGGTACTATAGGCGATCGAGGACGAAGTAGACTTCGCCTACCTTTTCGGTATACGTTAGGAGGGTTACTTCTTAGACTTAGTAGTACGAATCGAAAATACTATAGAGGGCTAGAAAGTATATCTACTATCCTTGTAGAACGTTATACTCATTACCGAAGGCTCCTATATCCTAGAGCCTATACGTAATTACCTAGTATACCTTGCCGTCTTCGGCCTCGTATCCTTACAAGTCTATCTATAGAGGGACGACGGAAGTAGACGGCCTACCGGTACCCTATATAACTAGTCTTTAGCTATAGTAATGAAGGTCCTAGCGCGCTATAGGTTTGGAGCTTAAGTTATTAATAGTATTACGGATATCGTACGTACCCTCCTATAGGTCGACCTAGATAACCTCCCGCTAGTTACTCTACTAGCCTATATAGTATATCTAGTAAAGAACGACCTAGGCTAGCTACTATACTACTAAGCATAGAACTGTACTATCCCCTTAAGGGCCTTTAGAGAGTAGTAGGTAGCTACTAAGTACGTAGTCCTTAGGCGTAGGATTTTTCGTCTCGAGCTACGCGATATACTCGACGTATCTCGAAAGATCGAGCCGCCGCTATAGGTAAAAGCGCAAGTAACCCTAACTATAGCTATATATACGCTTAAGCTATACTAGTAATAACGTACCTAAATACTACTTAAGATAGTCGACGGAAAATTAGTTACATAGATAGTACGTAAGCTAGATATAGAGTAGAGGGACTACGTTCCTAGCCGATATGCCGCTAGATAGGCGGACGATAACCTCGCCCCTCTATTAAACGTGCGATAGACGTAGTAGCCGGAACCCCGCTAGTTACGTAGTAAGCGTACCTACTAAAGACCTATAATAAGAGCTAACTAACCTTAGATATACCGCGCGAGCCTCCTATACGTATATAACTATATACCTCCCCTAGGGACTAATACGTACGAGGTCTTTCCTTCGAGTTTCTAGCGACTTTATCCGTAATAGTACTAGAGGAGCTATCCTCGATAGTACTAGAGGTTTTATCCTAGACGTTACTATATAGCGTTCCGATAGTACTATATACCGACTCTACCTAGGAACCCTATACAAGCGAGCCCGCTCCTATTAATGAAGCTACTACTACGAAGCACGAAGTACCTACTAAGACAATAGATACTACGCCTCCGAGGGTACCGAACGCTAGGATACTAGGCAACGTACTTACAAAGGTACAAACCTCGGTACTTAGCGCTTGCGTCTAAGTAGGCAATAATAGAATCGCCTATAAGTACTTGCTAAGTCTCTATAACTCGATTACTAAGAACGACCTCTATTCCGTAGTCGAGACGCTCTTAGACGACTAAGTATTAGATAGTAGGGATAGACGCTTGTTCGCTACGCTAGAGGGCAACCTACGATATATCCGCCTCTACTACCCGATCGCGATACCGCAAGCACGAGCTCCTCGAACGCCGGCTCCGATCGTATAGGTAACCTAGGCCGTAACTAGTATTCCTCCTAGCGACCCGATTGAGGTAGACGCTATAGTACGATAGGGGGAGCCTCCCTAAGCCCTAGAGTAATAGGACGACGACCTAGAGCTACTATTGGCTAAAGATAAGAAGTACTAGACGTATATGCTACTAAAAGCACTATAGCTCCCTTAAAAGTTATTCGAAACTACATTCCGTATAGTACGCGTACTTGCCTACGGCCGAGCCTTATACCTAGTTTTAGGCGTTTAGTTAGTAATAGAACTCGAGTATAATAGGATAGTTATAGCGAACAAGTCCGACGAATTAAGCCTTACTATCTTAGGCGAGATTCTATATAAGTAACTAATCGAGGAGTAAGGCCCGGCCGATACGTACGTCCCGTTTAATTACCTAGTCGAAATAGAATTTCTATACGATACTAACGGTATTGGCCTACTAGAGAAAGCCGATCTATCCGAGCTAATTGAGGTCCTTTAAAAGGAATCTTCGGTATACTAGAACAACGCTATATAGATATACTAGAATACTATTACCGCTACGAACCTAGCCTACGCTAATAATCGCAAGATTATCCGTACTAGATAAGTAATCTATACCGCGCTCTCTAAAGCCGGCAAGAAAGCTATAGATACGTAGATACTCCGATATAGAAGTAGAGGCATCCTAGGGGAAGAGGTATCTAATCTCTTCTTCGACTAGGTATATAAGATCGTACCTCTATTCTCCGACTACCTACGCATAGGAGAAATGCTTACTAATAACCGTATTTAGACTAACGGGCTACTCGAACGCCTCCTACGCTACCTCCTATTAATATACGATATAGCTTAGCTACGAGGATAGGAGGGCCTAGAGGACATAGTCTCTACTCGTACTACTAGAGAGAGCGACGCTCCTATAGATAGCTTAGTTACGTCCGAAGGCATACCGCGGTAGGATATGCCTACGCTACTAGTTATTTCCCTAGAGTAGAGTAGATTATTAGAAGAGGAAGACTACCGATTAGAGCGAATAGAGTATACGGCTTTAGCGCTCCTCGACTAGCCGACTACCCTCGATAGTATTATAAAGAAGTAGCCCTATTACTTCTAAGTAGATAAAGACTTTCTAAACATATAGCTATTAAACGATAACCTAAACGTTACGCGCGACTATCTCGGGCGATATACCGTTACTATAATCGGTCGTAAGGTATACGATCGACTCTACTAGAAGTTTAATCTACCGCTAGGGCTATAGCAATCAAGAGACAAGAGCAAGCATAATCAAAATAGCAAGGGTAAAGAAGTTACTAAGGCCTAAGTAGATAAGAGTTAGGGCGCGTAGGATCTAAATAGTAGTAAAGTATAAGGAAATAAGCCTTAGGTCGTACAAGAGTAGGATAATAATGAAAAAGGTACTAAGGTATAAGGAAATAAAGTTTAGGTCGTACAAGAGTAGGACGATAGTAAAAAGGGTACTAAGGTATAAGGAGATAAAGTTTAGGTCGTACAAGAGTAGGATAATAGCGAGAACGACGACAAGAATAATAACGAGGATAATAAGGCTAGTAGCTAGAAAGTACCTAAGCTTAGCGCGCTCTAGTACTAGTAGCTATGTACCCTATACCCTCTCGACAAGTAGGTCTACTCTAATAGGCTAGACAATACCGATATCGTAGTATACGACGCAATAGGCTTATTTGCGTTAGACTACATAATCCTAGCGGTCTTCTACTTATTAGATAATAAGGTCGGTATACTATACTATACTAAAGATAGCCGTATACTCTCTATTAAGGTTCTCGGCAAGCGTAATCTAGCGGTAATAGACGCGTACGCTATCCTACGTCGTAACCGCAAGAGTATAGGTATAGCCTACGCCTTGACCGACGATAAGGATAGCAAGGCCAAGGTTAGACTAGCGTATAGATAGGCAATCCTCTAGGGTAGCGGTAGCCTACGAGTATAGGTACTAGATAAGATAGAAATAACAACGCCGCCTAAAAACCTTACCGCTAACTAGTCGTAGATACGTATAGACGCGGTAGTGTTCTATAGCAAGGTAGTACTAATAAGGACTACGAGAGCGTTCCTAGCCCTAAGAACCGTTATCCGTAATACTACCGAGGGCGAGAAAGCTAAGAAGGATATATACCTCCCCTTTATAGTAGCTACGCTATATACCTACTTTAACGTAAAGAAGAACGACTAGCTAACCGTAATCGACTATAACGCTATCCTAGACTATGTTATTACTAACATCCGCGAATACAACGAGTAGAAGCCGTCTCCGGAGCTAGTACATTTCCTTAATACTATCTACGCCTAGCTCTAATTAGGTAGAGGTACCTACATATACGAACTCGAGTAGCGAGATATCTTATTTAGGCTACTACTCGTAGCCGTACGCACTAAGCTCGAGGAGGTCCCTTTTAACTATACTATAGAAGACGACGACCCTTAGAAGAAGGCTCGTAGTATAGGCCCGATAGGAATACGCGGCCGATACGTATGCCTCTCGCCGGAGTAGAAGACTAATTACCTACTATGCCTCCTATAGGACGTATAGAACTAGCTCGCCGTACTTAAGCTATAGAAGACGATAGCTACTAAAGATAAAGTCGTAGAAGTCGCTAAAGATACAAGCGGTCTTACTATTAGTAGGCTAAGACTAACGCCTAAGAAGACTACTAAGTCTAGGAAGGCCGCTATAGCTAAGAAGCCTACGGAAGTAGAGAGCGATAACGACGCTATCGCCCTACCTAAAACTACCGTAGAGACCGCCGTAACGGGCAAGGCTAGGCGAAAGCGCCGCGCTACTATAGTAGTAACGGCCCTAACAATACTAGTTAAGAAGGCCAAGACGGACGTCTAGGGCTCTATAGGTTTAGCGAGGAAGGCCGTACTCCTCGACAAGAACCATACTATAGCTAAGGAATTAGAATAAATAACATAATCGAACGATATACGTAGCTACATATTAGAACGATACAATCCAATAACGCACGTTAGCTATATATTAGTACACGCCGATAGCGAAGCATAACGCGCTAACGCGCTCTATCTAGTAGATAGTCTTTGCCTAACCCGAGGGGGGGTATTGTTGCGGTAGGCGTACCTATATACGCCGGTAGGCGCATGGCCTCCGTAACGTAGATACCTCTCTATAGACGTATAGCTAGATAGTTAACTCAATTAACACATACCTTACTATAGCTAACACTTGCCTAACAAGCTACTATTAAACACTAATCTACTAAATTAAGGAAGATTAGCATCTACTCTAGCTAATTATAAGATACTTAACAATAATAATAAGTATTAAATCTATAAGAAAGCAAAGTATACTAATGCCTAATACTAGAAGTAGTATCCTAAAAGGAAGAAGGAATATTAGGATAAAGACACTAAGCAAGACAGCAAGAAGTCTAAGAAGGGTAAGAAGCCTAAGAAGGATAGGAAGCTAAAAAAGAAGGCTTCTATAGCTACTACTAAGGATAATAATAAGGAAGATAGTAATAATAATAAAGGTTAGGAAAGTAGGAGTTACTATTTAAGTACTACTTTTATAGCCAACCCCTAAAGTACTACTAGTATTGTAGCCTTAACTAAGACTCTACTTATTAAGAAAATGCTTCTATAGGACATAGGCACCTTATACATAATGTTTAATAATAAGTCCTAGTTTAGGAATCTTAGGAGGCTCCTAGAGCCTACAAAATTCTCCCAAGTAGTTAGCTCCTAAAGGCTAATAGTAGTTAGAGATGTCCTAATTTAGCTAGATTAGAAGGGAAAGAAGATAGACATACTCTATAAGAATGCCCTTTATTTACCTAAATCTAATATTAATCTGATTTATATAGATAATGTCTATAAGGAACTTAGTTATTACTTCTATAGACCTAGCAAAACTATTAGAAATTTAGATAGTAAGGTTATCTATAAAACAAGAATTAGGAGCAAGGTTCCTATCTTGAAGAATGTATTAATTATTCTACTAGTCCCTACAAAGGTAGGAGGGAAGAAGTCTATTAAGTATAACCTACTAATAGTACCTATAGTTAGCAAACCAAAGGCTAATACTAACAGAATTCACTAAAGACTTAGACATGTTAGTAGCACTATCCTAAATGCAATAAAGAATAATACTAACTATATTAGCCTAGAGTATCTAGATACTAATTAGCTTAGTTACTATAAAGCCTATAGGCTTTTAAGATCTAAAAGGATTGTATTAAGAAAGCTAAGAAAGGTCCTAGACTATGTACTAGATGAAATTCACCTTAATGTAATAGGCCCTATTACTCTACTAGACATCTATAGCTACTAGTTCATCCTCCTATTAACTAATACAAAAGTTAAGATAAGATAAGGTAGATTTGTAAAGTACAAGTTAGAATGCCTAAAGCTTATTAATGATTAGATAAACATAGTATTTCATTAGTATAGCAAGAGACCTAAGCTATTCTTCTCTAATAGGGAAGGAGAATTTAATAATAAAGAGCTAACAAGGTTAGCTAAGATCTAAGGATACAAATAGGATTTCTCTATACTATACATCCCTAAACAAAATAGTATTGTAGAATCATTAAACAAGGTTATCCTAACTAAAGCATGGTTAATAATGATAGACTTAGGAATACCTAAAGACCTCTAGACCTATACTATAATCCATTTAGTATAGCTAACAATTAGATTAGCTAACTTAGAGACAAAGTAGATTCCTCTTATCTATCTAGAAAGGGAGATGAAATAGGGTATATTAGAGATTGATCTATTAAAAGTTAGAAGATTTGGCTACAAAGCTTATAAGTACATTAACTAAGTTGTTAAGTTAAGAAAGTTTGTACTAAGGATACACATCTACTAGAACATTAGGTTTTAAAACAATTTATTAACTAACTACCTTCTATAGAGGGTAGTATAGGATGCAAGAACAAACAAGTTTAAGTATAATATTAGGTTTATACTACATGTCTCATTCTATAAAGACTAGACCTATAGCCAAGAAATTGAAAAGGCTAAAAGAGATCTAATGAATTTAATCCTATAATAGAGTAGTAGCTAATCAATGTTTAAGATTGTCTTAGATAATCTAGATAAGATTAGGGACCTAAGAAATCCCTAGCTATTCACTAAAGACTAGAACATGAACATAACTAGTATAGGAGGGCTATTAAGTAATCTAAATGTAAGCTTAGTACTACAGCCTCTAATACAAGAGGATTAAGCTATAGATAGCCCCTAATAGCCTTAAGGGGAGCAAATGTAGCCTAGCTAGTAGTATACTCTATTAACAAGTCTATAAGAGGAAGACTCCTAGCTAGCTTAAGGGGAGTAGATATTAGCAAATGAAAGTCTAGATGAAAATTAGATATAGATGAAAATCAGACGAAAGTCTAGATAAAAATCAGATATTAGTAGATAACAATGAGCCGCCTAGAAGTAGGCTAACCTAGGCAATAGATAGTAGTCAAGTAGTAGAGTAGTATAATCCAATGCCTCCCTTTAATCTATAACTAGTAATTAGTATAGAAAAAAGTAGCTATTCTCTAATAGTTTCAAGTATAGAAACTGCAATAACTAAATCTAGCCCTACATCTATAACAATATCATTAAGAGGGAGAAAAGTCAAAAAACATAACTACAAATCCCTATATATAGGTCGCCTTTTAGCTAGTATAATAGCTATAGCACTTTAGGAAAACCTCTTGAAAGTAGCTATAAAGCACATGTTAAAGAAAAAGAAGGCAAAGAAGCCTAGTAATAGTAAGCTAGTTACCTTAAACTAAGTATTAAATAGCAAAGATGCTTAGCTATAGAGGTAAGCTATTATTAATGAGTTGAAATTACTTACAAAACAATAAGCCCTTATCTAGATTAAAGCTAATCAACTCCCTAAGGGGAGAAAGCTAATAAAAGGAAGATAGGTCTAGAAGATTAAACGTCTTCCTAATAGTATAATTGAAAAGTACAAGGCTAGGTACATAGTTAAAGGATTTACCTAAAGAAAGGGTATTAATTACGAGCACACTTTTGCTCTAATACTAAGGGCTACGACTAGCAGGTTCTGCCTAGGACTAGTAGTAGCCTTAGGGTTAAAAAGATACTAAGTAGATGTCTAGACTACATTCCTTGAACCTAAAATAGATAAGCTAAACTTTATGTTAGCCCTAGAGGGTTTATACCTTGTTAGAAAAAATCTAGAGGAATTCCTATACGTTGAAGTTAAGAAAGGACTTTATAGGATGAAACAATTAGTATCCCTATAGTACTATAATGTAGTAGACACTTTAAGAAGCCTTAGACTTAAGGTAATAAAGAGTAATAGCTATCTCTTTATTAGAAAAGGAATCATAGTTATCCTTTATGTTAATGATTTCTAAATCTTTAGAAGAAACTAGAAGGATATTAACAAGCTTATTAATAGTCTAAGAAAGAAGTACATTATCAAGATTGTTAAGACTAACCTGTTCCTTAGTCTTGATATCTAAGAAGACTAGAACTTCCTAAAGGTATCTTAGAAGTATTATACTCTTAAGAAACTAAAGAAGTATAGACTTAATAAGTACAAGTCTATTAAGTATCTACTTAACAAGCTACTATATACATTCGATAGAGAATGCATAGTAGTAGACTATGAACTCTTTAATGAATTCATTAGAGGGCTCTAATAGCTTTCAAATTAGACAAGGCTAGATATTACTATGTCTATAAACTACCTTGCTAGGTTCCTTTTAAATCCTAGACCTAAACATGTTAATATAGCTAAGCATATCTAGAAGTACATTGCTAAAACACCTAAAAAGTGCCTAGCATTTAAGAAGGGCAGTACTACTAAGTTAGGATTAGAGATGTATCTTAAAGCTTTTATATAGATCTACTCTAATACTAATTTTGCTACTAACCTAGGCATAGCTAGATTAGTTTTAGGATTCCTAGTACTTATGTCTAGAGTACTAGTTATCTAGAGATTATAGCTTTAAAAGGAGGTTGTCTAGTTAAGCACTAAGGCTAAATATGTTTCTCTAAATAAAGTAGTAAGGGAGCTTAGATAGCTTAGGAATCTTTTAGATAAAATCAAGAGATTTACTAGTCTCTCGATAAAGTATATAACAATTAATATTAACAACTAGTTAGTAATCTACCTTATAGAAAACTATACAAATTTAGGAAGAAGTAGACATATTAATCTAAGAAATCACTACTATAGGGAATAGTTCGATAAGGGTAACATTAGGGTTAAATATATTAATACCTACTATTAAATAGCTAACTGCCTAACAAAGCTAAGGTTAAACAACCAAATCCTATAAAGTAGGATTCTCTAAGCTATTCTTTTAGAATTTCATTTGTTCTAGAATTAGAAGACAAACTTAATACATTTATTTGCATTTTATTAAAATCAATCTTAAAACCAAGTTTAGAACTTTTTAGCCTAGGTACTATTTAGCAACCTAGGCTCTAAACTAAAATGCTAGGAAACAAACCAAGCCTAGTATGGTTTTTAGATCTTCCCCGGTATAACTAAACCAACTAGCTACAATTAAGGATAGCGGTACCTACTACCTCTAAAAGTAGAACCATTAGCAAACCTCTAGTAAAAATCGGCCTTAATACGCCTAATAGCATAATATATAGCCTCTATTACTTTACTATTACTGTCCCTTAATGAATAGTTAAAGTTGATAATAATCTACCTACGCTATGAACTATCTCTACTAATAAAGATCTCCCGAGCTCGATTAATAACAACTACATTCGGTCCTAGTATACTACTTAAGCCTTAAGACCTAACCGAATTAGCCCTTAAGCGAGCTAACTAAGAACGAGGAGTTGACTAGTATCTAGAAGTACTACAATAGCTATACTAAAGTCCCTATCCATTATTAATGTAGGCATTGTAAAAGAAAGTGTTGCTAGCTACGTTTGTACGCTAGATCTTGTTACATCTAATGAATACCTTGCCCTATATATTGTTTACATAGTACTAGTAAGGAGGAGTCTACTATACAACACTAGCACTTACTTTAGCTAAGATACTAGGCAAGTAGTTAACATAGCTACTTATGTTAATAGAGCCCTAGCTATTAAATCTAGGATACTAGACTAAAGGAATTGGATTACTAGTAGTATTGTTAAAGAAACCTATCTACTAGGAAGATAGCTTTATAGGCTAACTAATACTATTACTACGGTTCTAGGCCTTAAGTATCTATTAATACTAGTTAAGGTTAACCTTGCTTAAATGAAGTCTAGAGGTAAAAGTAGCATTAACTATAGCCTAGAGCTAACTATTAGTTATGTTTGTAGTAGCTATAATGAATCCTATTAAGGTTAGTAAGGATCCTTATAATAGCTAACATCTAGCTTACCTTTATAGGAATTTTTGAAGAGTTAGAAAAGATATAACCTAGTCTAGATAATAAGCAAATTGCTTAATATTACTAGAGTTAGTATAGAAAGAAGAAAGTTAAGTTTAGCCTTAAAGGTTNTTAAAGAAACCTATCTACTAGGAAGATAGCTTTATAGGCTAACTAATACTATTACTACGGTTCTAGGCCTTAAGTATCTATTAATACTAGTTAAGGTTAACCTTGCTTAAATGAAGTCTAGAGGTAAAAGTAGCATTAACTATAGCCTAGAGCTAACTATTAGTTATGTTTGTAGTAGCTATAATGAATCCTATTAAGGTTAGTAAGGATCCTTATAATAGCTAACATCTAGCTTACCTTTATAGGAATTTTTGAAGAGTTAGAAAAGATATAACCTAGTCTAGATAATAAGCAAATTGCTTAATATTGCTAGAGTTAGTATAGAAAGAAGAAAGTTAAGTTTAGCCTTAAAGGTTAAAAGACTTATAAGTACTAAGATTAAGGATGTAAAGTGTCTATACTTAAGCTATTTAGTAAACATGTAACTACTTAAAGAAGTAAAGGAAAGTATAGGAACAATCTAAAGTAAAGGAAAGCATAGGAACAATCTAACCTAGTTAAGCAAGCTAACGGACTATAAGAGCCTAAAGGAAGTAAAAAAATGACTAATTTAAGGATAATAAGGACACTAATCTAAGGTTAGGAACTAACTAGAGTTAAGCTAAAGGAGCTTATAACCTTTATTAAGGTATAGGCTATAGCATGTATAGTATGTAAAGCAAAGCAAACTTATAAGTAATTACTAACTAACTAACTAAAGGGAAGTATTGTATATTAGTTAGTATACTAAGGTAATAGGGGAGGAACAATAATAGGTAGCTTTTAAGGGCACTAATTTAGGGCTACTATTACAGACTTATTCAGTCTATTACATACTAACTTAGGGTCACTAACAAGGACATATAAAGGTTGACCAGTTAGCTACCTTCTATAGTTCATGCAATTCAGTAGGCAATTCACGAATGTCTCGGTCTGTACCATTAATTCACAACAGAACGCATTGCATGCCTTGCTTCAGCCTTCAGCCCGCGCTAGCTCTGCCATAGAACTAGCCGGGCGTGAGGTTTGCGTGGCACAGCTATGACACTGGCATAGAGTTGCCCGGGTTCGGACCCTCCATTCGATCGACAAGCCTGCAGCAACGTCGACGACTGGGGTGTAGAGCTTCTTATCTCTCAGCTTGTAGTTGGTACGGTTGAGCCATGCTTTATCAACATGTATATCTAACCCAGTCTCGCCCTCTCTGCGCTCTTGCATTCCGCGCGTAGACTCACGCAGCGACCGAAAGCATGGCAGAACGGACAAAGAGGAGCGGATCGCATGTGGTCAACGACGAGAAGCTTCATGTCACTAGTGTGTTTCAGCAGACACATGAGCACGCAGTAATCGATGAAAATGCCACACTCGATGATCAGACGTTGGGCGCGCTTGGATACAAGTAAGCCACGACGGTCTGACATCAAATAACGAAAGCCTGTGCTGACTTCGCATTTAGGCAAGAATTTAAGAGGTATGCTCTTCTTTTCCATCCAGCATTGCATATATGCTGAGATGCGATTCGAATCAGGGACTTTTCCATCCTCCAATCCTTCTCCGTGTCCTTCTCCATTCTAGGTCTTCTTCCTAGCATTGCATCGACATTGCCGTACGCTTTGGGATATTCTGGAACTGGAGGAACGGTCTGGGGATGGCTTATTGCAGCTTCCATGATTCAAGCCACGGCATTCAGCATGGCAGAGCTATGTTCCGCAATGCCAACCGCCGGAGGGTTGTACTACGCCGCGGCCGTGCTCGCGCCCGATGGTTGGGGACCTATTGCCAGTTGGTTCGTCGGTTGGTCGAATTTCTGCGGATTCGTGACAGGCCCATGTTCACTTAATTATGCCTTGGGTGGGCCCTCTATGGGTGATAAGATTTGCGAAAGAACGCTAACACACCGCCATAGCTGCCATGATCGTCACCTGTGGGCAGATCACAAATCCCGATTACGTACCAAAGGACTGGCACATTTACCTCGTCTTCCTGGCGCTCTTGTTGATTAATGGTATCCTGTGTATGCAGAGCACCAAATTCATTGGGCACGTCAACGTAGTAGGCACGGTCTGGAACGTATTCCTGGTCCTGATCTTCATCATTTGGTTCCCAGTGGGCTCTATCAATACGCCAAAGACGAATGACACCCATGCTGTGTGGACGGAATTCGAGAATGGAACAGAGTGGCCAATCGGATGGGCAACTATCATGGGTTTCTTGACAACAATTTGGACCCTCTCAGGTGAGAACTGAGCGCGGAACCCCTGACTTCCGACTACTGACACTTTCGTGTAAGGCTACGATGCTCCCTTCCACTTGGCAGAAGAATGCTCGAATGCGAACATTGCATCTCCCAGAGCTATTGCTCTGACAGCTCAGACGGGTCTATACATGGGCTGGGCAATCATGCTTGTGATTGCGTACACAGTGAAAGATATCGGAGAGGTTGTAGCAGGACAGTACAGTCAGCCTTTCGGCTCACTTTGTCTCCAAGTCCTGGGCAAGAGGGCTGGCTTGGCCATGTTCGGTCTGAACATCGTCGGCCAATTCTTCTGCGGCCAAGGATGCACAATTGCAGCCTCTAGAGTTGTCTTTGCGTACTCTCGTGACGGCGCCATTGTTGGCTCTAGATGGTGGAGGCAGGTAAACAGCCGCACGAAGACACCTGTGTACGCAACCTGGGGCGTTCTCACAGTCGCCGCTCTGCTTGGTCTGCTGGTCTTCGCTGGACCAATCGCTATCGGAGCAGTCTTCAGCATTGGTGCGATCGGCCAGTACACAGCCTTTACTTTACCAGTATTCCTAAAGTTGTTCTTTGCCAAAGACAAATTCCGACCAGGTACGAGAGGTCTGCCAGACAAGGGATGTCATTGACGTACTCGCTGACGTAGATCAGGTCCATGGAATCTCGGAAAACTCTCGAGGCCAGTAAATGCTGTCGCCTGCGCCTGGTGGCTCATCATAGCTCCTGCTCTCTGCTTCCCTGCTTACACGGGCAGGGACTTGAATGCGCAGACCATGAATTGGACCATAGTCGTGTACGGTGGAGCAATGACTCTCGCCATGAGCCATTACTTCATAAGCGGCAGGAAGTGGTTCAAGGGACCTAGAATCAATATTGAGCATTTGAACCAAGTCGACACTCCAGGCTTGAATGCCTCGGAATCACAGACATCCGATGATATGGTGGCTGCGTCCACAAAGCGAGAGTAGCAGTGACATGTACCTCAACAGCCGCAGATAGTACAGCATCTTTCCCCAGATCAAGTTTCTGAAAGCCTTCTTTGTGCCTCTTAAGGATTAGTGATCACACACTTTCGTCCTCGCTTTTCTCCACACTCACATGAGGCCCGAGGAAATAATTAGTAGTACATTGATCCTGGTTACGATTTGAGATGGAAAGCAATCTATGTGTCCATTACAGTCCGTGTTGGTCGATAATACCTGTAAGACAACAAAATGCCCTCCCTTCGAGCAAACATCTACGTCGCGGCCCCCAATCCCGTTCAGCGGACCAAATGGCAAAGCACGTGGCCACTGGTGGTCACCAATATCTTCCTCATTGATCCGCGAAGACGAAGGAGTTGCGAGAGGAATGGATTCGGGCTGTTGAGAAAGTTGAAGCTCTTGGGCCGGAATTGGTCGTGGATTGACTGGACCAGGTCGTGTAACACCAGCTCTTTCATATCGCGCGAGCACCTTTCCATGGTCGTTAGATGCAGAAGAACTATGCTGAGAATGTTGCGAATGTTCGACTTCTTCTCGGACTTGTTCAAGGTGCCGCCATCATTTCACCAGACTGAACGACCTCATATTCTCGCTCGAGGTCGCCACTTAGCATATGGATGGTGGCCCGTCGAAGGAACAAGATGGTCCACATCGGATGTATTAACCAGCCCAGGATGGACCTCAGACAAATTCTTGATGCCAAGTAGTTTCATGGCACTCTCCATCTCGTCTCTGAGAATTTCCACAAGATGCTCGGCTCCTTCGCTGCCGTAGCCCAGAGCAAAGAGGAATGGCCTGCCCAGGCCCACTGCTTTCGCACCTAGACATAGTGCCTTGAGAATATCTCCACCGCGTCGAAAGCCTCCATCGACATAGATTTCCATTTGATCAAAGATGTCGGGACATTGTTTATGGAGCTCCAAGAGGACCAGGATGGAGGGTGGGCTGAAGTCCAAGTTTCTGCCGCCATGGTTTGATACCAGAATGCCATCAACACGCATCTTCATCGCCATCTTGGCATCGTCAGCTGTCATTATGCCTTTCAGTACAACTGGGAGGTCTGTCAGACTTCTGATCCAATCAATGTCCGGCCAGACGAGTGCCTGATCGATATAAGCTCCGACAGTCTTGGTTAAGCCCCCTCCTCGCTTACCACTCGGTTCGCCCGTAATAGGATTCATCACAATCTCATCAACTCGAAGGCGCTCATCCGATTCTCGTTTCCCTCTGCCTGCTGCATCGACTGTCACAAATATCGCTCGCATTCCGAGGGCCTTGGCATTTTTAATCACTTCCTTGGACTTTTTCCGATCTTTGTTAACGTAGAGTTGGAACATGAATGGATGATTGGGAGCTTGTTCGATGATCTCTTTCGCGGGATAAGAGGCATTGCTCGAAATCTACAGAATGTTAGCACTACAACCATCAGTCAAGAGAGATGCGCACTATCTCCAGAATGCCACTTGTCTGTGCAGCTCGTGCTAGCGCTTTCTCGCCTTCAGGATTGATCATCTTGGCCAACCCAGATGGACATATGAAGAGCGGAACATTGACGGGTATGCCGAGAATGCTGCTTGATGTGTCGACCTCTGCAACATTTCGCATGACTCTGGGACGAAACCATATTCGCTGGAGCATTTCCCGGTTCTTATCCCGAGTCCAGCAGTCGGTGGCGGCTGTAGAGTAGAATGCATGCGTTTTGGCTGACGATGTCTGCAATGATGCTTCCTCAAAGTCGTTGCTGCACATATAGATAAGCATTGAGACAACTGTACGATCGCTGAGAGTGTACATACGCATTGATGATGGCGTGAAGTGGTGTCTTGTCCTTATCGGACGCTGCCTGTGTCGGATTCTGCGGTAGCGGCTCGCCAGCCCATTCTGAAGTGATCGTTGATCGATCAAGGTTGCCTTTGAATAAATCTGGAGACAAGCTATGCTTGACGACGGATGATGAGTGTATCTCTGAATAAGCCTTGGTAGCATCTTTGCCAGCATACCGGAGAATGACTAAAGCCTTCTCAGCAAGACCGAACATGCTTGTAGGAAGATCAACTTGACTTACGCGAAGGTCCCCCAGGATGCTCGCTGCTGAATTGAGTACAATCCCATATCTGGTCCTCGATCACAAGCCAACAATCTTCGGGAGTATTGTGTTTTGCAATCTCTTGCGAGGAAATCAGTCTTGACTCCTCCATGTCTAAGATGTAAGAATTTCTATGTGCAATGGTAAGCAGCCACAAACAACCGCCAAGTTCTTGTGATATGGACGAAGGAATCAATGATGATTGATTCTGCCTTTACCTTCTTCCCACCTTCTCCGCTATCGGAGTTCGGCAGGAGAAATGATCGCTCGGCATACTGTAGCCCTCCCGGTGCGTACAAGCTGGCGTGAGCATTGAGTGCATGGACTATCATCGGTGCGTGCCAGAGACTGTACTTTGGTGCTCATGGTGCTGTACAAAGCGAGGATGTTGATGTGACGAACTCGAAATGACTGTCAACAAGCAATCAAACAGCCACGCGGGACCCAAGGCCGAAAGATAGGGCAGCAAGGAAGGAACCTGACCTTGTCATCCTCAGTCCTTCGGCGGACCTGGTCGACTGCGAGTAGTCAATGGCCCTTGTGGGTGCCATTACGCAATGATAGCGTACCGCGAGCACACGTATAGCTTCGCTGGTAAGTGGAAGGGAGGTGAACAGACATTGACTTCTTAGATACCCCGACCATAAGTTCCATAACACCGAGCGAGTCTACAATATGTCTACAGAGAAGTCGATACGTCTTGGAGTCCTGGTTCCATCGCTGCAAACTCCTACAGCACGCTCATGTCGATGCCATAGGCTGGAGTGGACAAGTAGCGGTTGGCTAGGTCTGGAGGCGGATGACCGGTTGTGCAAGCGGATCCAAGAAGCCACTGAAATCAAGGCCACAACGAGTGTCATTGGATTGTGCAACATCTTGCAACAAGTTACGAAGGACGGCGACTCGAAAGCACGCTTTGGTCTTGTAACGCCTTACCTGAGTGAGGTGCAGGAGAAGGTCGCAGAGACGTTTGGGAAAGCAGGCTATGAAGTGGTCGCAGAATCGCATCTGAACAGAAAGGTCAATGTAGAATTTTGCAGACATCACGGAGGAGGAGCTGGATAAGCAGGTTGCTGAAGTTGTGCAGAAGATGGAGGATGGGCCGGTGAAGATTACGAAAGCAGAATCGTGAGCTCACAGCGGACGACTAACAATAGCTACACATAAAAACGTACAGACTATTGCCCGTCACTGCTGTCATGGATAGCTGCAGGAGAGGACACAGCTTGAGTAATTACGTATGCGACTCTTTGCGCATGAATCCACACCTGAAGGTCCACAGATGCACAATATGGTTCCCGACACCAGGCTATCTGGAATCTCACAGCGCGATACCAAAGCAAAGCTGGACTGTAAAATCTCCGCCCATACATTGAGCCTCGCGTTCGTGCTTGAAATCATCAGACTATCTCAAACTCCCCACTAACACCTTCAAAGGCGGTAATGCCTCCACCTAATGACTTTGCGTCGCCATAATATCGTAACCTGTATGTTCCTCGTAGCTCATCATCATTCCTGACCAGAAGCTCAGTATGCACATCTTCATTCTCAGCCTTACCATCTCCCTTCCAATCTTCATTCTCAGCCTTACCATCTCCCTTCCAATCCCCATTCTCCCACTTCGTCTCCCAAGAAATCTTTGCCTCACTCGTTCCCAACGCGGTACTAGTCCTCTTCCACTCGTAGACCAAACCCCAATCCTCATCATTCCTGACCTGCTCCCAAACCGCAGTATCGAGATTCATCTTCTCGACAGCAGCAAAAGTCTGCTCGAGCCGAAAGTTGTTGCGAGGATTTGCGCCTACGAAGGTGGCAGAAATGGTATCGCCGGGCCTATAAGTCTTTTCAACATCTTGGATGACCTGTCCGAAATCCTTGAAGAGACCGGCACGATCGACGATTACTGGCGTGATGAAGCTCAAGCTCTTGTCCACGAAAATTGGTGGCTTGGGGCCGTGACTATGGTTCAGATGCGGAAGGCTACTAGTCGATGCCGCAAGCTGAGGGAGGTAGGTCAGACTTAGATTGATGTAGGCGTTGAGCGTCCACGGACCGTACAAGGTCGACGCACCCTCGTATCGTTGAACGCTGTATTCTTCCGGAGTCGTGATGTAATGCGTGTAAGTATTTGCAGGTCCGCCCAGGACGACGATTGGTTCGGACTTCTGAGAGTCGAGCTGCTTACCCTGTACAGACACAGCAGACGTGTGCAGGGCTTCTCGCCAACGACGGCCGGCCATTGTGGTGGCCTCGCCTGGTGAAATAATCATGTAGAGCTGACCGACACGAAGGAGCTGAATGTCGACAATATTCGGTGTCCAGTCATACGGTCTGGAGCTTTCGCCGACATCGAGTAGAATAGGCTTCTCCCGATGGCATGCCTTTTGCGTGTCGTTTGGCGAATGTATGAAGTTTCTAACCGCATTCCAAAGAGGATTGGCGTGAGGCTCGTTCGGTTGGCCTTGCTTGAAGTCGAACGCACCAGGACCGTCTGACGTGCCAGCTGCAAATGAGTATCCGAGAGCAGCCGGGCACGTATTGACTTCAGTGCCGTTTGGCAACGTGAAATGGTAATTGCTAAGATCCGCATATTGATGTATGCTGCGAACCACCTGACCACGGACCGGCGCGAAAGCTGACTTGTCGTCGAATAGGCGACGAGCTCCCTGAAACTGTCGAATGCCGATCTCATAGCTTGATGCAGTGCCGCTATCGTCACGTCCGAAGTACGGTCCTCGTCCGTGACAAGGCTGTGTCACGTTGGCGCAAAGGCTTGTTTCGAAGTCGCAAAGCTCGCCAGCTTGAGGACCAGACTCGCAGTAAGCCCCGAGCACATTTGGCGATGTGTCACCGACATTTGCTTGGCTGAAGCCGGCGACAAAAGATGTGTCGCGGATAGACTTTTCAAAAAGCGTTGCGGCGACGCCTTTGTTGTCGCCAGTGACCAAGGTGTTGTTCCCGAGCATGCTTGTGCCATGCACTGCGAACCAAGTCAAGACACCCACGTCCTTCTCTCCAGTCTTCGTGATTTGAGTGAAGCGAAGGGCAGTCATAGTCTTATCGACATCGTGTTCGTACCGCTGTCTTTCCAGCTCGGGATTCTGGAGATAAGCCCAAGGACTTCTGTTGACATTTGCATGCAGGATGTTTATGGTGCCAACCGTCAAGTGACCAAGAGCAAGCGACTCGTGCGCCTGCTTGATGGAGGCGACAGCACCTTGCACAATGGCATCGTAAGAAGGTCTGTTGAAGCCTTTGCTCGTGATTTGAGGCAACAAATAGTTCAGCCAAGCGCCAGGCCCGCTGTGAGAATGTGTACCGGTCACTGCGACATTTTGCGGTCCATACAGAGCATAGTCGCCACCCAGTTCCCTGAGGGCGTCCATTATGCCATGGCGAACAGCAGTGTCGCCGGACTGTGTGTCCAGCACCAGATATACAAAGCGCTCTTTTGCCTCATGAGCATCGCCGACGATGAAAGCTCGTGAATGAAGACGTTGTCTCAAGCCACTTCCAAGTTGAGCTGGGTCCGCGTATCCCATGAAATTGATCTCAGCGACTGGACCTGTAATGTCACCCTTTCCCACGCCAACGAGATACACATCGCCATAGTCCAGAGCCAGCTCCTGACTGGCATGAATGCCGAAATGAGTTTGTTCTGCCCACAGATCCAACACAGAAGGACCTAGTCGGTGCAGTATGTTCAAAGTCGAAAGAACAAGGAATACCAGAAGCGCTGCAATGAGCACTGGAAGAGGTGAGCGGCCCATATCAACTAGGTAGTCATGGTTGTGCAGTGGTGGCCAGCAACGACGAGGTCTGCTGAAGGTGTAGTGGAGGATACGGTGAGTTGATATCAGTCAATACTGATCGTGAATTCACCACCACAATGTACCGTACCGCCGCTTCTGTGGCCGACTCTTCGCTGCCAAAACTTGACGCCAACCCGTCAACTTTCCCTACTACAGCGAGCGAGCCAAAAATTCCCAGCAATGCCAATGCCTTCCATTACGAGCGCGCCCGACGCGCTACCATATATCGATGCGCCAGTGTCGGATCAACAGCTGGCAGCAGCGGATGCCTTGATTCACGCCAAGATTGACGCAGCGCAAGCGACGACACTCCACCCATCCATACCAGCATTGAAGGTCTCCAAATTCTCCGACTTGATCGAGTCCGAGCATGCACGCATAGCCTCTGGTCAGCCAAAGCAGAATGGCTTAGACCTGAGCAGATATGAGCTCCAAGACGCGCCAGGGAAAGGCGACTTGGCGGCCTGGAAGACGACGTTGAACAAGGCATACGCGAGCGCAGAATACTTGCGAGGCAGAGAGATCAATTTGGGCCTGCTGGAGACCTATGGAAAGAACGCGTGGCTCATAAGCAACAGCCAGCTGGAGGAGACGCTGAGGGCGCTGGAAAAAGAGCTCGAGGCGGCCAGGATCGAGCAGGAGCAGGTCGAGCAGACGAGGCGCGTGCTGCAGGGCAATGCTGCTGGAGAAATGCAGGGACTTGAAGAAGGATGGAAGACGGGTGTGGGCAGGATGATTGAGGCTCAGGCCGCTGCGGAAAGGTTGAAGCAGGAGATTTTGAGGAGGAAGAGGGAGGGTGCTGTATGAGAGCGATGCGCCTGTTCCAACGCGAGATCATGCGCACGACGCAGGCCATCATCGAGCGACCGCCATGGCCCTCGGGAGAGGATGGTGGGCTGCTGTCCTCGTTGCCATTGACCAGCATCAGCATGCAGTCAGCACGAACAGCGCATTATCCAGCAGAGACTCAAGTGCAAGCACGTCGCACACACATTCAGGACTGTCGGCGGAAGAAGCGCGAGACATGAAGACGTCTGAATCAACGCGACGGTTCCGACTTACACAGTACGGGCTGGCGACTCAACAACACCTGAGCATGGTGGTACAGATCACGAGGAGATGGCATACCGAAGACATACTTCTATCTCACCGAACAACCCTTCGGCACGCATGGCACCCAGCAGTATGCCACGCAGCAATCAATGAACTCAGACGCTACGTCGCATCGAAGTCACTATGTTGCACATGTGACAAGTCCTCAAACAATACCTTTCCGCCCCAACAGCTAATGCAGAGGGCAGCATGGTCTTAAGGCTTTTGTTCAGTCACTTACGACTTTTGTATCCAAATGTTCGCGGTGAGTGAAGGGGCCGAAATCTGGTAGTCCAATATCGAAGACATGTGATATTTGGCTGTTTGCTAGGATCTCTCGCGAGTAGTTGTTCAATTGGTAGCAATCCCAGCGCATCTGACTCGAGGGCACGAGCATGCCCATACAGTCTATCATGTGGCAATGACATAACACTTGGTCCTCTTCCCGCGCCCTTATATTGACACTTCTGTTCTGCTTCCGTTGTGGTAAGTTTGATACCGGAAGCAATGAACACCATGGCATCAAGACCCATTCCCTCCTGGTTCGACACCCTCCCATCCTGGATCCAATCTGGTCGAGAATCCTACAACATAAAAGAAGGTAACAGCTCCAGGATCTCCTCGATGGTCTCCGCCAGCACTCGAACCAAGAGGAAGTCCAGAGCTGAAGCTATGAGGAAGCTGGAGGGTAGGAAACTCTCCGAGCCCACCACAATAGCTTCGACCAGAGGACAAGACTCAGAGAGCGAGGATGATGATCCCTGGACAGATCCATGGCAATGGCAAAGACCGCCCAACACAAGGAGGACTTCCTCTGTGTACTCGGATGCGCAGGAGCTACCAATCGTACACAAATACACTGACGAAGTGATCCAGGATCCGTTCATCGAGGGAGGACAGGAACCGAGAAAGCCTATCCCTCCTGGTCAGACCAAGTACCGGTTTGCCAAAGTAGATCCGGAACGGACAAGGCATAGCTCTCAAAACTACAACAAGGATCCATTTACGGATAAAGACCACAGCAGCTCGGAGGCGGCCACAGCGCAGACGCACGATGTAGAGCTCCAAGTCAGAATGGCCTTGAGAGAGAACTCCACCGCGGGACTTTCGGAGCTCACCCATCCTCCCAAAGCATACTCCGTGCGATCAAGGAGATTCTCGCTCACGCCTTCGGACTCGCCATATCGGCTTTCGTGGCTCCACTCGTGCCCTGATGATGAGTATGCCAAGGCGCAGAGGACGTGGCGAGGGGCGAGCAGATCTTATGATGCGGCGTTGCGTAGCGAAGGAAGTGTGAAGGAGGCTGAGGCCGTTCATTCCCTGGGATGGCGTTTCGATCGAACGGTCGACGCGCCGCAGAGCGTCTATCAATCTTCTATGGATTCGAAGTCGAGTTCGTGTCCTAGCCAGTCAGTATAGCCTTGCGTACAAGACATGACCGAAGCAGCGCTGTCCCACCGGCGTATCTCAGAGTGAGTATGGTCTAGAGAAACATTGCTAACCATTGCCCGCATTGCTTTCAGGTCGTTTTTCGAGCGACAGAAAGGCGGCTCGCGCAGAGACGCATCGGCACGGCTTCAATGTCTACATTTCATTTCCGCCTTCATCGTGTGCTTCAACACTTGGGGTCTGGTCTGCGCATCCGGAGCTTTCCGATCGTACTATGAGCAAGCACTCCTTCCGAACACCGGTGCATCGTCCACCAGCTGGATTGGCAGCACACAGCTTGCGATGCTCTTCTTTGCTGCCGCACCTTCTGGACAACTTATGACGAGAGGCTACTTTCGATCCGTCTTCCTGGCTGGAACCACTTTGCTCGTGATGGGAACATTCAGCGCTGGTTGGTGCAGCACTGCGGCTACTATTTGGCTGACTCAAGGATTGATTGCCGGCGTTGGATCTGGTGTGGTCTTCAATTCAGCTTCTGCTCTCGCAATGCAGAAGTATAGAGGGCTTCCTTTCAGGCTGCGCTTTTCGGTACTCGGGGCTCCCATGGGCGGCTTGTGCTATGCTGTACTTGCCTACAAGCTGACTGCAAATTATGGTCCCAGAACTACGGCGCCTATGGTGGCAATGGTGATAGCGATTACAATGATGTTGCCGTTAGCGGTGCTTTCGAGATCTGCACCACGCTCCAGTGTTCCGAGCAACAACTCTAGAGGCACAGAGAAGAGTGACAATTGGAAGCGTGATTTCAGATGCGCGTCAACACTGCACCTTTGTCTGGTCGCCAGTGGAATTTTCTGCACATCGCTTGGCGCATACTTTGGTCTCTTTTACCTGGACTCAAGCGGCTTGCTTCCCTTACAAGCAAGCATGTCGCCAAAGCGCCTCATCGCTGCGCTGCTGGCAAGCCTGCCCGGCTGTGTGCTGCCTGCCTTCCTTGGACGACACGTTGCGATCATACGATGTCTTGCAGGAATGACTCTGCTGAACAGCTGCGTAATATGGCTCTGGCTCGCTCTGATTCATGAGTCTGAGACGTACATGGTGATGGCATGCTTGTACGGTCTGCTCGTACCAGGCATCCCAATGCTGTGCCTGCCAGCGATCTACAGCTTGTGTTTCGAGGCTGCTACGAAAGTGGACAGAGAGCTGCTGAAGGCGAAGTCCAGCGACGTGGCATGGGCTTTTCGACCCTACGGACGCAGAGCTTGCGCCATACTTTCGTGCATTGGAGTCGCGTGTCTGGTGGGAAATGCAGCATGCGGCGCTCTGGTGGACCATGCAATTCCGAGGGAGTCACTGCCAAACGCTCGTGGTGCTGCGCAGGCGTTCGCAGGGAGTGTGTTGTGCATTGGCGGTATGTTGCTCGTTGGCGCTGTGCACACAGAGCATAGACGACGGCAGTGGCACAGGGAGCAAGAAAGATGGGCAATATAGACGTGTGAGCGTGAGCGTGCAGGTGTTAGTTGTAGTGAGCACGTGCTTCTAGAAGCCACAGCCAACTTGGAACTATTCTATGCGGGCCACCACGTTGAGCCATGCACATTGCATGCATCATAGACTTTGGCACAGAATCTGAAATTAGAAGTCAGATCGCGTGCTTGTGCAACTTGGAAGGATGCAGATGTCGGATGTGCCGAACGTCTACAGCGCTGTGTAAGGGGAGGTAGGTATTCATCGGCCATCCGACTCTCACGCTGCTGAGCAAATCGCGGAAGCAGGCTGGTGAATGCTGAGGGAATGGCCAGGCCTGATGAACGTTGACTATGCAAGGTTTCCAGGTCGTGAGGCACAGCGCAAAAGCATGTTGCTATGCCAAGCAGCAGCCAATGTCGACGGCCCAGACTCCCAGTCAGCTCATATCGAGCATCCTGGCCATTCTCGTGCCTCTCCAATGCGTGTTCCCCTCAAGGAAACACGGGGCGACGGCTCAACGACGACGTAGTACAGGTGGCACAGGATGATCAAGGACGCCGGCGCCAGCACCACCTCGCCCACCGCACCGCACGCCCCCAAGAATGCCCCTGCCCATGCCCATGCCCATGGCTTGGCTCTCGCGTGTCGTGAATGCCAACGCAAGAAGATCAGATGTGACAGAAAGTATCCGTGCAGCCAATGTTCACGAGCGAACTTGCCGTGCCACATCTCCACCAGGAAGCCCAGAGCAAAGATCGCCAAAACAGTAGACGCCGAACTGAGGATCCGAATCGCGAAACTTGAAAAGCTCGTCGAGAGCTTCCAGGACGAAGATGGGAAGCTTCCGAATGCTGACCATCTCAAGGCCATCACTCAATTCGGCCCCAGGGACGAGCCTCTACGCGCGAGTGCCACGCCGCCCTCCATCGACGCCGTGCTGCACTCCGACCATGGCAGTCCTCCAGCTCCTGTCGACGCCACCTCTCCGGCCATTAGTAAATATGTCGCTGGCTCGTTCTGGTCCACACTGACTTCTGAGGTCAAGGCTTTGGCCGATGCATTTGAGGAGGACGGTCCGAACAGTGACCCGGACACCACACCGGACACCACACCTCCTGCACCGTACGCGCTTGAAGGATCCAACAGCTCTTTACAGTATGAGCTCATCTTCTGCCCTCCGGGAGCTCTCTACATCATGCCCGGAGCAATGTTCGAGCCGGAGCCTGCCATTGCCCTGGACCTGCTGGATGCCTACCTAAATTACGTGGAGCCAATATACAAGCTCCTACACGTACCCACCCTGAAGGCTTTCATGGCTGATGGACAGCCTTATATGAATCGCCCGGCAGATGCTCCATGCAACAAAGCTTTGAAAGCTGCCATATATTTTGCCGCCGCCAATGCCTACACCGAGGAGGAATGCGAGTCAAAGTTTGGCAAGTCACACGACCTGGTTGTCCTCCAGTACAGACGAATGGTCGGCATTGCGCTTTATCAAGCAGATCCACTGAATACGACTGAGGTGGCGACCATCCAGGCATGTGCTTTATATATCGTAAGTCCTGCCTGTACCATACCAAAGAAAAAATTGCACCCGTTCTGACACGGGGCATTGTAGGCATCAGCTAGAATAACAGATTCAAGCCGACGGGCTTGGTCACTGATCGGGGTCCTTGTTCGCGTGGGGCGCGCCATCAACATACATCGAGAACTGCAAGGCGAATCAATTTACATGGCTGAAATGAAACGTAGACTGTGGTACTTTATTGTGTTCCTGGATTCATATGCCTCAATAGATCGTGGCTCCGAGTCAGCCATTCACCCAGACACCTACAATCGCCGGCTACCGACCAATTGCAACGACGAGGACTTTGGGGAAAGCAGTACCACGATTACCCCTCGACCCAATGAGATTGCCGACATGACTGTGTCCCTCATAGCCATGGAAGCTTCCGACTTGACTCTACGACTTGCCATTCCGGAAGACATGCCATCTGGTCAACCCTGGCAAAAAAGGCTTGAGATCGCCTATGCCTTCCAAAAGAAGATCAACGAGCGATACATCCAGCATTGCAACATGGACACCCACCTGCATAGAATTGCAGCTGGTATCGGTGCGGCGGCCTGTCATTCGCTCATCCTGCGCGCTGTGAGACCTATGCAGCTAAGTCCGAACCACAGTGCTCCGAGAGTCGATTCGCCCTGGGTCATGGAGCTGGCACTCAACATCCTCCGGAATTGCCACGATCTTCACACCGACATATGCGGTCGTTGGAGACGAATGCCTTGGGTGCCTTGGCATGGCATGGCAGTCGCTTTGGCAGGATTGTGCTCGATACGGGACACCCCACTGGCCAACGAAGCTTGGGAACTTGTAGAAAAGACCATGGCGACATATGCTCCATCGGTAGCGGACACCAAAGACGGCATGCTCTGGAAGCCGCTTGAGAAGCTGAGAGCGAAAGCCGAGGCATTTAGAGATGAACCAAGGCAAGACTCAGCCAGCAAATCCGCGACCAAAGTACAGCAACCTGTGCTGGCACAACCAGTAGCCAATGTGAATATGTGGCATGGTCTGGACCAATTCGGCACCATGCTGACACCTGATACGTCCTTGAACTTAGCGACTGCCCCGTTCCCGAACGACATGACGCTTGACCCTCTTACAGCACCGATCTCAGCTTCAGTCTTCGACTTTCCTCCTGACATGGCGGCGACATTACCCACCGACAGTAGCTGGCTGGATTGGGAAGGTATCCTACAGGACATGGAAGACGTGCGCACGGATGGTGTGGGATGGATGTAGAATTAATTATTGGAGGGAGTTGTGCAGATATGCATATGAGATACCCAACTCTTGTGGCTGTTTGAGAGCATGCGGTAAGTATGCGCATCAACTACCATGAATGAATGCAAGTCGTCACCAGAATACCTCAATTAGGTCGGTCCGTACCGTATACTCTAAAACCGGCAGGACCTTCAAAGGCTGCGCGCTGCCGGAGGCCCGTCGTTGTGGACGCCTGAGCCTCTCGCCTTGTATCGCGCCACATATGGATCTTCTCCAGCATTGGAGCTCCAGAAAATGCCAGGAATATTGACGCGCTGACAACGCCTGCAGTCACACAGATGGCCACTGCCCAGAAGAGCCATTATGTCTTCTCCATGTCCCGAATGTCCGAGAAGTTCATACCAAAGAAGCTGGAAACAAAGTTGAGAGGCAGAAAGATTATGGTCACCACTGTGAATACGAGAATGGCTTGTCCGTGGTCCTCAAGTCGTATGTTGACAAGCTGGATGGTTCTTGTGACAAGTCTGTCTGTATTGTCTCTAAGATCTCGCAGGTCGGCAAGTTCTCTCTCGAGATTATCGACAAGCTGAGCGACAGGATCAGTGAGCACAGATGCTGAAAGCTGGCGATATGTCGAGCGTCGCGATATATGGTTGTGCGTCGCGTCATATTCCTCAAGATCTCCATAATGATTGGTCCTGGTAGACTTCACAGAGCCAGGCCTTTTGGTAACAGGCGATGGCGCTTGAGCATCTTTCGCAGCACTCATGGCCTCCGATATACTTCGCAGTACGTTGATAGTATGTAATTGATCTTCAGTGATTTGTATGACGATATTGAGCTCTTCTTGGCACGCAATCAGATCCATGACCAATTTTGTTGACGGGGCTCGGTGCAGTCGGTATTGGAGATGTCCAAGATGCCCAGCATATCGATCGGCCATGCAGAGATACAGATCCGGCCAGAAATTACGATGCAACATACCCACAGCTCCACTCAGGCTTGCGATAGTATGCGTGAAAGACGTGTATTCTCGCGGCTTCGCCTGACCTGAAATAGTTATTGCGGATGCCACGAAAAGAGACGTCCGAGATCCTTGACATGAGCTGGAATGGCGGCCAGCGCGACTTCCAGGTCTGATTCGACGAGAAAGTCACAACATGCTCAGCATCGATCGCGAGGATCCACAGTTCGTCCACATTGAGGCCTGTAGGGTAGCGGCCATACCATTGTCGCACTTTCAAGTCCATCTCTCGATTTGTGCTCCAGGGTTTGTGCTTAGCAAAGACCTGCGAACCTTCACGATCGTGAGTGTCCTCCAGGCGATAGTAGTACTGCAGTATAGAACGCACAATATGTGCGGATGACCTTGAGGAAAGGAATCCGTCTCGCCTGTCTACCTGGAATCGGAGAGGTGGAGTAGGTCCTTGTACTGTCCAGTCTAAGAAAGGTACTGAAACAAGAAAAGGGTACAGGTGCTCTCCGTCGCCACCGATGGATACCGGTTGAAGGACCTGCGCGAATGGCGCGAAATGCTTTCCATGTTTGGAGAAGCGGGTTTGTCTCTGAATTGCAATGTCGAGCACGCGCATAGAATCCGCGACAGTGGCTATGTCGTCAGACAAGGCCCATAGCGCACCGGCGATGTACTCTGGGAATTGGCTCGAGCAATGCATCCACCGGCATTTGGCAGAATCTTCGCCGTCCAAGGCATGTTGCTGGTAATTTTGCAGACGAAGACATCGCATCCAGCCATGATCCTCTTCCAGGCTGCTGAATCGCTGCTTCTCTATAGCATTGTCGGTAGCCTCAGAAATACGAAGCAAGCTTGCCGAAGGCGTATATGCTGCATTATCAGGGACCAGACAAGATGCTGACCTCTCAACTATCTCGAGCAGGGGACCCCGTTCGACACGCAATGTTTCCAAGCGCACATCGTGGACCATCAGCTGTGCCGGGGTGAGAGGCTTCCTTCTCCATTGCGCATCTGCCTCGTAGTTCCTCGATGGCGGCACGTCATCGTGTGGCTGCCAAAGACTGGGGACTTTGGGCATTGCATGTTGACAGAAACATGAAGCATGCGAAAGCTGAGAGAAGGAGCAAGTGGTCTATTCCTGGAGGCAGGATTCATGCGCCACCACCCACCACCGCCATCAGCTGTGGCTGCACGAGCTCATCATATGCGAATCAGCTATGGCCCAGGTGATGAATGGCCCAGTCTTGTTCTGCCCATGGGCAAGGGCCAAGGGGCAAGGGGCAGTATTTGCGACATCGCGTCTGACATTCCAGGAACTTTCGTCGCTCTCTCGGTGGGCGGAAGGATGCAAACACGCTTCTGTTGGGTGACACGACATCTGTGAATATACTACTGCTCGAGCAAAAGGCAATGTCCAAGGCACGGCCAGAGATGTATGCTTGTTGAAGCTTGTGATCAGGAACAAAGTCCCACGCGCGCAGCTACCACTATCTCGGGAGACCAGACTAGAAATCAGTGATCGTGTTAAGTGTGTGTGTGTAGGAAGTCACGTGTGTGGCTAGTGTATGGCTTAACACGAATCACTGATTTCTAGTCTAGGCCGGTTCTGTCGACTTAGATTACGCAAACTAAACTCTTAATGTTTTAACTAAATATAAGGCTATAGCCTTTACTTAGGTATTAGATAGAAATAAAAATTACTTAATAGATATATTAAGTAGTTATCTAGTAATAAGACGTAGCCGGTTTTGAAAAAAGGGCCTAGTTATTATATATTCTTATTACAAAAATTTCTATTTAAATTTATAATTATATAGGCTCTATAAAATCTAATAGAACTAGATTAGACTAGAAACAAAGACTATAGTATAGCTATATAGTTACGTATTTCTAGTCTAAGTAAGAGATAGTAGCTACTAGACTTTTAGCTTAATAATTTAAATAGACTCGGAGGTATATCTACTAGGAATATTATTAGTAGTACTTTTCTAGCCGATACTTATATAAGTATATTAGTAACTATTATTAATATATAAGTATAAGTATTATATATATAATAGTTCTATTATATAATATTAAGTAGTAGTAAGGTAAATATATCGAAACTATATAAACAATATCTTTTTAACGTCCTCTATTATATACTTCTTATACTAAGATAATATAAAGAGATTAGTAACCTCGCTATCGCTAGTCTAACCCTAATATAGGATAACCCTAGATCTATATAGATATAGCCTCTACTTAGCCCTATTGTTAGTTATAATCGAGGCTCGTTATCTAGTGTTAGTTATAGTGTTGCTAACGATACTAACAGATCGTGTTACTACCGCATTAATATCCCTAGTGTCTACTAGTCCATCCCCTTGCTATGGTTCAACGTAGAAGGCTAATTTTAGCCGTATAGTATAGGCTCTCGGAGACCGTCGGATAGTAACGATTATAGTTAAGCGCGAGGCATTTCTTAGCACTATTAGATAGGCTTCTCGACTATAGGTATAGGTCTAATATTATAGATTAGTAGGACTAAACCGCTATGAGTACTATAAGGGTTACTAAGTAGTTAGATTGTCGACTAGCGCTAATACTATTAAGCTACCTACAAGAGGTAAAGAAGGGCATATCGATACGTCTACTATAGTGCCCTCTTCGTTACCGCTACCCTCTTCGTTACCGCTACCATTACCTCCGCCGCCGCCGTAGACTCCGCTAATTAGTCGAGTTATTATACCGTAGGATTGCCGCGATTATTAGGGCTTATCGCCGCTATTAGTTGTCGAGATTGAGGCACTAAATAAGGTCAATACGACTAAGTTTAGAGCCCTATAAAGGAGGGTTATAGACCTCGAAGATGCCGTAGTACGGCTACAAGATAGGTTAGATATAAGGGTTAGTAACAACCGCTATACTACTAAGTAATATAGCGGCTAACAAGTGCGGCATAAAGGGTAGCTAGGACTATAGATTGAGTAGTAGAATTAGGTAAGGCGAGGCCGCGTAGAAGTCGACTTTATAGTATTCTTTTAGTACCTATAGAACTAGCAAGATTGGCGCTTTAAGTCGCTATAGCGAATAGCTTTATAGTAGCTAGGAAGTCGTCTCATTAGCGGAAGTACGCTAGCTAATATAATATAGCCGTTTCTACGCGAATTTGTAGTATTTCCTTAGCGTCTAGATCTATAAGCGTACTATCTACTATGCTTCCGCTTAACTCTAGCTATAGAAGTGTTCATTGTTACTACGTTAGTTGTATCTATAGTATAATGGCTAGATAGTACAAGGTACCAAGCAAGGCGTAATCTAAACTATCGCTACGAGAATAATGGCTTATCCTTTGTATGCTTTAAGCGTAGGCCTAGCGGTATAGTAGATTAGCGTAGGTGTAGGTCGCGGCATAGGATAAATGCATTAATAATAGCTATGTCTAGCATATTAAAGAATAAGGCAAACTAGGCTCTTACTAACTTTAACTAAGTACTATAATAGGACCGTAATTGGTCGTGTATATCGACTCTACCTATAAAGAGATTATAGTCGATAGACTATCGTAGTACCTATAGTTTAACATACCCTAATCCGTACTATACTATCTCTCTTAGTCGCTTTGCGAGTATGCTTTGTCTACGAGGTTTCCTACGCTCTTTTTCGTCGAATTTGTTAGGCTAGTATATAGTCGTAATTCCCTAAACGAGGTTCTTGTCTTGCTATACAATAGCGACTATATCGCTATACTAGACGCTAAATAATTGCTAGTTGTAAGGAAGGATCGTACTAGCTTTGTTCGCTATACTAGAAAGTACTTTTAGCTAGTCTAAACCGATAGCTCTCGCGGTACTATAGGCGGCGACACCTATAGCTCGAAGGACGTAGAATAGCTTGTAGGAGCTAAAGAGATTATCGTAGTAGAGTGTAAAGAAGTATATCGTAGTAGGAAGTTAAGAAACAAGCTATACTACTATACGTAATATTAGCGGTAGTAATCGTACGATTGCCTACTAAGCGGAATTTAGTCCTATAACGACTCTAGTAATATTAATATCGATATAGCTAGTTATAGGACTCTTAAAGGCGAAGGAATAGTAGTATCTAGTATCGTAGAGCGCTAGGACATAATATCTAACTAGAATTGGCTTACTATAGACTATAGTAGTATAGCTAGACCTATCCGTAAAACGTACTATAATTTCGTCGATACTAACTTCTATACGAGGCGTTATATATAGCTTAAACATCTTCCTTAACTCGTCCGCTACTAGCTTAACTTTCTCGAAGAAGCGATGCTTAGTAAGCTTCTCGATCGGCAGCGAGAGGTAGAGATAGCGCTTAATATATTTAAAGCGCTCGCGGCCGATATATTAGTAGATTAGATACTATAGTAACTCGCCCTTCCGGTTCTAGTACTCATAAATATCGGCTTGCCTAATTACTAATATATAGATTACTAGACCTAACTAGATCTTTAGCTCGCCGATAGATACGCGCTTCTAATTCTTCGCTTTCTTAAACTCGGCATAGTCGTTAGTAAACCGGACTATTATAGCAAGTAGTATGTCCGTAAAGAATAGGCGGAAGAACATTAATAGTAGGTTATACCGGATACTAAATCTACCCTTAGAATTAGCTACGTAGGTCTCGCTATACTAACTCGGTAGACACCTATTGAGATATATAATAGGCGGCAATTTACATAGCTAATTATAGAAGTTATTAGGCAAGTAGATACTACGTTCGTAGTACGGTCCTTCTAATGGTTTATAACCCTCTAGATTAGACATTATAGGTATAGTATCCGCTATTAACTAGGTTACTTTCCGCCTCTTCTTTAGAGCCTATATAGTGTCCGGATCTTTAATAGCCTCTTCTACTTTAGACTCTTCTAGTCTATTAACCTCTACCTCTTTATCTATACTAGTTGTACCCTTACTAACTATATAAGCTACGCTCGAGTCGCCTATATCGCTTATAACGTCGTTAAATACTATTATAGTATACAAATCCGGCTTATCGATAACCTCTCGAGGGTCGGAGAGTATACTATCGACTAGTAACTATATATAGAAGATTGGTTATTCTATTAAAGAAAGAGATATTATCGTTAGTCGGTATAAAGAGGTCTCTAGTCGGGCATAAAGGATGAAAGTAGAGCTCTACAAGGATAATTATTGGTACAAACCCCTACGAATACTATCTATAGGACGCTTACCGAGTAGTCTAAGAGCCTACGCGTAGCGCCATTGAGTTGGCGCTATTTTGCGTTGAAAATGCCTTCCTAATCGAGCGGGCAGCAAAGGGATCTCCGCGGCGGACATGGCAAGGTAATATGGAGTCTAGCCTGCTACTATAAATGCTATATACGACAACCTTTCTCTAAGCGTCGTCATGGCCGCCCATCGGAGGTGGGTCAATGGACCGACTGAATATTGAACGAGCTTGTTCGTAAATACTACTGGCACATATCGGATGGCTCCTTTGCATACCCAAGTCCTAAGCGATAGGCGCCGCAATACTTCCTGGCATAACCTTTGCATGAGCTCAAGCACTCCGGCTGGATCCGAATCGTTGTACCAACCTGCTACCTCCTAGTGTGAGATATTGTTGACTTCACCGCGCGCTAGTCTTGCAACCAGGATTGACAACGAGCGGCGTTGTGCAACCATAGACGAGAAAGGATCTGCGGCCGTGATCTTGTCGACGATTGAGTTCTGCCATGCGCATTCCATGTGAGAGTCGATCAATGAGAGAACCGGAGGCAAAGCTTCGTACTGGGTCTATCCGCCTGGCGCCCTCTGGACTCGGCCAGAACAATGACATACACACTTTGTTATTGGTGGCAAGCATAGCAGAACGTAAGTGCTTCACTCGTCTCCCCGCCCATTAAAAACCAAGAATTCCCTCGTGGAAGTTGTAACCACTGCGGCGTCTACGAGCCTCCTAGCTGCGGCGTCAAATGGTCAATCAAGCCGAGACCATGTCGTGTTCTAGATGCTCTGGCCTCAATCTGGCCTGTCAACCACCTGCCCCAGGATTTGCTCCGCACTCCAGCCGTTCATCCTAGCCGGTGGAGAGGTTCGTGAGGTTGTGGATGAGACCAGTCCTGCTAACGATCGAACTTGTTGAAGGTCCCGAAATGACTGTCGTCTCGATCGGAGAGAGAAGCAAAATGCGGTGTATAAGACCTTGTTCTGCTGTCGTGAAGCAAGGCATTTTGTAACACAGCAACATACTTGAGCAACTCGAGTCACACCGAAGTCCGAGACCGATTCAGCTCATCGACCACATCATTCCTAGGAAGTCTTCAGTGACCAATCCTTTGCAACAGCTCATCCACAATGCCAACCGACGTCCAATCTGGGTCGACATCGACACTCAACCACGACGCCCAGCAGGCCAAGGTTGGAGCCTCTCACCACGAGACCATCATCGACAATGTCTTACAGCCAACACCATCGCACTTCGAGAAGCTCTACCTCGAGCCACAACATCCAGTAGTAGCACAGCCAAACGCAAAGTGGACATTTGGTAACCCAACACCCATTGCTATCGCCGGTTTCGTCCTTGCAAACACCCATGCCACGATCGATCTTATGGGCTGGGGCGGAGCAGGAAATGGGACTGGCAATGCTGCAGCCGGTGTTGGATCCTTCTACTTCTGCGGTGCCGTCCTCCTCTACTTCGGCGGTCTCGGTGAATGGATTATCGGAAACACATTTCCAGCCGTGATCTTCTTCACTTTCGGCGGGTTCTGGGCTACCTTCGGAGCAACACTTACCCCCTTCTTCAATGCCGTCGCTGCGTACGAAGACCCAGCAGGCTTCTACAACAGCTTCGCCTACTTCCTCTTCTTCTTCGGCATTCTCTGCTTCTTCTACATGATCGCAGCCCTGAGGACCAACATCTGCCTCGTCGCCATTCTCGCCTGCTTCGTCATCACATTCCCATGCTTGACAGCCAGCTACTTCTGCGCTGCGCGAGGCATGCTCCACTACTCGGAGACTACTCGAATCGCTGGTGCTGCTTTCGCTTTCATTGCAAGCATGATAGCCTGGTACCTCTGGTTCAGCATGATCTTGGAGAGCGTCGACTTCCCAATCACTCTGCCAGTTGGTGATCTCAGCAAGTTCATCAAGGGCAAGTCTGAGAAGCTCAAGAGTGAGCGTGAGATGGTATGAGCATGCATTATGATGTTTTATGCGCGACGGCGTCACTGAAGAGCATCATGGGCGAAGCACTTTGTACGTACGTAACAAGAGAATCGAAAAATGTTCGTCACGAGGAAGCATTTCCGACTAGACGTTGTAAACCTCTCCGATTGCTGCTCCTGGATGTCGTTTGCTGCAAACGAAGGAACGTCAACACGGCAAGCACAACACCTGACTTCCTTTACGAAAGTGCGACGATCACCCGCATTCCAGATATGTTGTTACGATCGACTACTCTTATTGCATTCTGTTGTCGTGGCACTGAACGGCGGATCAGAATGAAATATGAAGTATGCTCTCTCTCTTTAAGTTGAGCAGCCTGAATCCTCAAAGCCAGCTGCCCTGTCCGCACCAACTGAGGTCGGTGTAACCGATGGTGTCACGATGCGAGGACTCGACCAGGGCAGGTCAGGGTCCAAGACACGGCAATGTCGGTTTAGGACGACTTTAATAGTGATTGTTCCAAGGATGTGAGATTCGAACCAGGACCGTTGTCGTTCTCTTCAGACGAGTAGATCTACACTGGATATACCGATATGGCACCACGACGTGGTCTATCCTCTCACCCGGAGACTTTGTCGAATGGCACTAATGGCACATCAAGTCAGCCTAATGGCGATCCTATCCAGCTCAACCTGGACGCCGTGATTATAGGCGGCGGCTTTGCAGGCGTGTATCTGCTGCATCGCCTTCGTCAAGAAGGCTTCAATGTCAAGATCGTTGAGGCTGGATCTGCTCTGGGCGGTATATGGTATTGGAACAACTATCCTGGTGCTCGCGTTGATAGCCAGTGGCCAGTGTATCAGTTATCGATTCCAGAAGTGTTCAACACTTTCGAGTGGAAAGAGCAATATCCAGGAAGTGCAGAGCTGCAACGATACTTCGAGCACACCGATAAGGTGCTGAACATCAGCAGAGACACTCTTTTTCGCACTCGTGTGAAAGGTGCAACGTGGAACGAAGATAGTCATCGATGGCATGTCAAATGCGATAATGGAACCATGATTACTGCACATTTCATGCATTGCTGTCTCGGGTTTGCAGCAAAACGCCATTTCCCAGATTGGCCAGGGTTCGATGACTTCCAAGGCTATGTCTGCCATTCATCATTCTGGCCTAAGGAGGGCATCGATATGCGAGGCAAGCGGGTAGGCGTAGTTGGTAATGGCGCCACAGGCATCCAAATAGCTCAGGAATCCGCAAAACATGCCGAACATCTGTCTGTCTTCATCAGAACGCCAAATACGTGTATCCCGATGAATCAAAGACCAGTCGATCCAATCAAAGCCAAGAAAGACCTCGAAGACTACATCCCGCGAAAGCTGCAGAAAGAACGATTCCGCAGCATGGGAGGATTCTTGTACGATGATCCCACGAGGTCGATCAAGGATACTTCACCAGAGGAGCGAGAGCGAGTTCTTCAACATGCCTGGGATAAAGGAGGTTTCGAAATCATATTCACCTTTACCGATATCTTGACTGATTATGAGTCCAACCGGCATGTATATGACTTCTGGGCTCGCAATGTTCGCAAGCGAATCAAGGATCCAATCAAGCGAGACATCCTGGCACCAGTCGAGCCGCTTCACCCATTCGCAGGGAAGCGGCCGAGTCTGGAGCAGGACTACTATGAGCAGATGGATAAGGATCATGTCGACATTGTGTCCCTAAGACAGACTCCAATCGAGAAGCTCGTTCCTGAGGGTATCGTTACATCTGACGGCAAACTGCACGAGCTGGACATTCTCGCGCTGGCCACAGGGTTTGACTCGCTGACTGGTGGCTTTATGGAGATTGATATCAAAGGCATCGACGGCGAGGTCCTGAATCAGAAGTGGAATGGCGAGCAGGGTGCGTTGTCGTACCTTGGCCTGTCAGTGAACCAGTTTCCGAGTAGGTAAAGCCAGCATTGCATGCGATTCCCAAGCCTGATGATTGTTCCTAGACATGTTCTATACCTACGGACCTCATGCTCCAACCGCGTACGGAAATGGGCCATCGATCGTAGAGCCGCAATGCGAGTGGATTCTGAAGACCATGCAGCTAATGGCTCAAGATGGCAAGACCAAGATCAATGCCCAAGCTCAAGCAGAGCAGGAATGGAAGAAGATCACGAATGACTTCCATGCTGCGACTGTGAGAGACAGTGTAGATTCGTGGTATATGGTATGGCCATCATGTTCTTGATGGCAGTAGACTTTCGCTGATTCGACTTTGTAGGGCACCAACATTCCTGGCAAGCCGCGACAGGCTCTGAACTATGCAGGCGGGCTGACGAGGTATATTGACTCCATCAATCAATGCCAAGAGAAGGGCTTCGAGGGCTTCGACCTTTCGTGAATTAAGAAGTGTAAATGTAGTAGAGAGGAGGAGGTGGAAATGAAAGAGGAAACAGAATGAGAGAAAGCGCGCTGCACCATGGTTCGAGTTATATATTATTCCTGTTTCAAGCTCGGACTTCGACCGAGATGAAGAACTCACGGGCGAACCTTGACATTCTTTGTTTTATCGATCGCATTGAATTTCTTGTCGCACGACGTGGACTGTACACGGAATGCTTTTCTGATGCCAAATAGCATGTCGTGGTCGACGCTCTGTCGTTGAGCTGGATATTATGGCAGTCAATTGTTCTCCCCCACGCCCACGAACTGCATTTAATGGAGCGACCTCTGTCTAGCAGCCCGAAAGAAGACCTATACAACTTGACCTGCGTGTATCATGATCTTTTCGGTATATATAATACATTATGCCACCCACCAGCTGTTGAGAACAACTTCAGAACTCTAATATCCTTTCCCATTCCTTATCGTATGAATCCTCGCATTGTGTTCCCATTCCATTCATCCATGCATTCATCTCCTCCTCTTCCCTCCTTTTCAAATCCCCAACTTCTCACTAGCAATCCTCGTGCCCTTCAATCGATTCGCAATCTTCATGCCAGCCAACTCTCTCGCCCAATCCGGCCCTCCTTTCCCACCAAGCACACCTTTACTAAACCTAGGTTTCAGATCATCACACCAACCAGCAAATCCGCAGTCATCTGTCGCGCCAAGTTGATCCAGATTAATCCATCTCGCAGCATCAACAAGCCCTTCCGCAATCTCTTCCGGACTTTCCACCCTCGGATCTGTGGGATCCGTGACTCCGATGAATGCCATTTGTTTGACACCATTCGCGTCTCGGCGGAGACATTGTCCGATCTGTCTGAGAACAGAAGATTTATCTTTCTCCGAAGTCATAGAGATGAGAAAGTAGCCAGCGTTGAGATTGAAGAGGGAGGGTAAGAGTTTTGAGTAAGGGACTTCGAGACTATGTTGACTGTCTCGATCTGAACCGGGACAAGTGTGGATACCGATGTTGGTTCGTTCTACGCTGGTAAAACGTTCGAGGACGCGGTTGATGAGGTTTATGAATGTGGGGAGGAGGTCCGCTTCGGTCCAAGGACTTCGGACGTCTTTCTTGAGGGAGAGACGAAGCTCTTCGCAGTCGATTGAGACGCGTTGGGCTCCGGCGTCGAAACAGCCTCGGATGTCTTTCACGCATTCATGGACTAGGTCACGAATGAAAGCTTCTTTTGGATAGCCTGGGATCGAGGATTGATGGGGATAGAGAAGGTAGAGAGTGCCGGGTGATACGACTGAGGACTTCATGAGGTGGCCTTCGGCAAAGGGCTTGGATTCTTGGAAGTTATCGTAAGCGTATCTTCGATATCGGAAAGGACCACTGATGAGGCGAGGCAGTTGGCGATGATGGCCATCGTCATAGATGGCAAAATACTGGCCATCTAACGCAAGGTTATCTGGCAGGCCTTTGCCACTGAGCGTGTCCATGAGAGGATATGTGCAGAACGAAGAGCATTTCTGTTCGCCATCGGTGATGAACATTTCTCCTGCCTGTCCCATCAAGTCCAGAGTATCCATGACAGCCCTGTCTTGCGCCGCCTCCAAGCGATCTCTCGATATTCGTCCATACTCATAATTCGCGTAAGCCTGATGGAGATACTGTGGTCGAGGAAGACTGCCGACAACTTCGGTAGGAATCATGGTCGGCAATTGAGTATCTCCCGACCAGTTCGACCCAGGAGAATCTGCTCTGAAGTGCAAGTTGCTATCTGGAACTTGTAATCTCAGCATTTTCCGCCTTGAAGACATAGCCTCAGAGGTAGTTTAGTTTGATGTGATTCCTCAACCAGCGATCGGGAGAGAAAGAACATGGGCATTAATAATTGCCTTCTCCTTCTCCTTATCATATGCTTTCGACCCCATTTCTACCTTTCGAATTCCCGGAGTACCTTCGTTCAAAAGCGCCAGCTCCGGACCTTGAAGACTGCTGACGGAAGAAGACGCGACCCCGCGGTATTGCTTGCTCGAGGATGTGTACAGGGTCGTTGACGATAAAGTCTCGTACCTTGCATGCCAAGGCGGAAAACATGCCTGTTTCTAGCATGATGCCGGCTTCAATAGCATTCTGATGCTGTAAAAAATCGGCTGGCCAGCATTCGAGCAATCCAGCACGATGTGCAGCTCCAGTGCTCCACTACTGTTCAAGTCGAGCGGTGGCCGGCACGGTGCAGACAGCAGACGGGTCCCAAGCATGGAGTGCAGGTAGGCGCAGATATGGATATCTAATGACAAGACAACTCGCCGTCACATACGGTACCTGTCCAGGCTTTTGTCCATTGCCGCAGGTCCCCTGACACCAGGCCAAAGTAGAACCTGTGTGAATGCTCCCTCGAGCCGACATTCAGCAGATCTTCTGCTCCATCATTGGCACAAAAGCGAAGAGGCTCAAAACAATTGACAGTCTGGCTCTTGCTTGTGCTGTGGTTGTTGGGTCGTCAGCCTGGCGTTTGTATGGTACGCTACGATTCCACTAGATGGCAGGCAGGCCTATCCCCGTAGACGTCAGCCAGCTGCTATAAGCTAGCATCATACTACTTTCCACAGGACTCTACGTCTTCCTGAGGATGTACTTTGGCTTCTTGCGGCTAGATTCCGTCGTCAAGGATCAGCCTGCCTGTCATTTAGCTAACGTGCAGGAGCCATGCCATGTTCTCTATTCGGATCGTGCTGTCGAACAAGCTTGGCTTGGCCGTTGAAAGCACAGGTGTGACTGTGACAGTAGCAATTGAGTTCCAATCTGCCGACATAATACCTCCCTTTCACTGGAGTTGACTCGCTTGCGTTTGCTGGTCCACATCCCGCGACTCGTCAAGTCGTAAAAGGCAAGCATGTACATCCAGCCAGCCAGCTGTACTTTGTTTCCCGCCTATCATATACTCTAAACCTGGTGATGCACGTCTGAGCACAAATGGCCTGAGGCTCAATGCAGAGTCAGGCAACGCCCAAGTGCCGAGAAAGTCGCCGTTAGCAAGGCAAGCCCACACTACGGACCCACGTAAATGGCTCTTGTGCCTTCTAATTCCTGGTTATCGTTTTGGACCGGCCTTCCGCTATGACCGGCCTTCCGCTACTTTGCCCGAGGCATCTACGAACGACGTGAACTTCTCGTAACGACGATGTTGTATCGATCTTGTAATAGATAGGCTATAATAGATACAAAGAGGAACGCATAGATAGTTATAGAGCTTCCTAGAAAAAATAGTCTCCCTTGTAAGGTATTGTTACTATTCCTAATAAAGTACGTAAGTAGTACATATCGTACGCGTATACCTTAGGCAAAGTAGCGGACGGCCGGTCTAAAACGATAAGTATTCGTTATTGTTTAATAATAATACGATTAACTTAAAACTCCTATAAGAATATATACTAATGCAAGACTAGGAATATTAAGCTATTACTAACGACTAACGTTAGTAAAGTTACTAATACTATTATTAACGTTAATAATATAATACTAACGGTTAGTAATAGTAGGACTAAAGTATAGTAACTATAGTAGGAAGGATATATATATTATATAATAATAATAGTATTAGATAGGTATATAAGGAATAGAAGTAATAGATATAGGCTAGCTAGAAAGGGCTGTTTTTAGAGCTATATAGAAAGCTATAGACTAATAAGAAGGCTCTATCGTTATTGTATTAATTACTTTTACTAGTATTATTACTAGATAGTCTAAGTAACTCCTATTCGGATCCTTACTTAGGAGAACTATTGTATAGTACAATATACTAAACTATACTATTCCGAGAGCTTATAGATAGGAATATAGTAGATACCTATACCGAAAGCTATTAGGGTAGTATTTAGCTATATCTAGGAGTATTTACTTAATACTATTACATAGAGCTAACGTCTAAATCGTGCCTTAGGCATTACGATACTAACAATTAACGTAACTGACAGTCAATCTGTTACTTACGTAGGTATCGTCGTTATTGACGTTAGTGACAACACCCCTACGCGAGACTGTAGGCTGCTAGGCATGCCTATCCTCGCAGCGATTGCGGCCTTATTACAAGAGCTTCTAAGCGAGTCTTTCCTGCTCTTGGATTCGCCATCGAGGATGTCCTGCAAACGACGGCTGTATTGCTTGATGCATGGCCTAGTTGTCGATCAGGAATCGATTATCGAGCCCGTGCGGCAGATGCGGATGTGCGCCGGGGCCCCGGAGGTTGTCTTTGCTGCTGACGCTCGTCAACGCATGCAACCACTGTGATCGTCGTCATGGCGCAGATAATTGCTGTCATGTATTGTTGCCAGTTGGTAGGAGACATTTCGAATTCTTTCAAATGCAAAGCTGGGCAGCGTTGCACTGATAGCGTCTGGCTCAGCAGAGCCCTCTTCAGAAGCCCGATGTGCGCTAGGAATACGATATGATACTGTACCTACAGCGCTAGTGTTGACCCAATAGGACCATTGGACATATGAGCAGAACCTCTTGGCCAGGATTTTGAGGTGCATGCGTGCTCAAGTGAACTCGGCAGATTATTGCGTTGTGTATGTAAAACCAAAAGTCGATCCCAAGACTTCGACATTACATCTCGCTTCGCCAAACACACGAGCACACAACTCCGAGTCGCTACAAGGAGAAGCATGTATGATCGCTCGATCCCAAGTAAGCAGACCAGAGAGAAAGCCGCGAGGCCAGGCCAGGCCAAGTGAATTCCTCCTATCGCCGTCTCAGCGTCGCTGAATGCCATCTCATCATCCCGAGAGCTCTCCGGATTCTAAATAGCAGAGGTGGAGTCGAAGCCATCGCTCCCCATTCACCCCAGCACGACATTGAGTTCCACATGGCCCACGGCTGACATCATCCTTGCGAGTCCGTTGCCGCCGCATTCATTTCTTTGGCTGTGCTGTTTGTCACTCCAAGTCTCCACCCAAGCTCCAGCAGCTTGAAAGCAACATACAGTATCGAGTTGCCATTTACCGAGGGCGTTAATAAAACACGGATTTAGGAAGGTAGCCAAGCCATAGTCGTCTGCATCGTTTGCAGATCAAAAGACACACATCCCTTTCGATTAGGATAAGCACTTAACCTCCGTTCGATACTTCTCACAATTCCCTTTCCATTGTATCAGGACGCTCTCACCATGGCCAACTCCAAGCAACCTCAAGACTACAGCTTCGAAGGATGGATGGGCCTAGACAAGTCCTCCGCCGAGGGCAAAATGGTTTGGCAGAAATTTCCTAACCCGAAGAATTGGGAGGAGACCGACATCGATATCGAGGTCACGCATTGTGGTATTTGTGGCAGGTGAGCAAGAACTCGTTCTCTTCTTAAAAGGCGTCGGACTGACCTCTTCTCCCAACAGCGATCTCCACACCCTCCGCTCTGGTTGGGGACCTACTCCATACCCCGTCTGCGTCGGCCACGAGATCGTTGGAAAAGCAGTCCGCGTTGGCAGCAAGGCAGAGAAGGGCATCAAAGTAGGAGACCGAGTAGGAGTGGGAGCTCAGAACTCGTCTTGCTTGAAGCCAGACTGTGAAGAATGCTCGGCTGGACTTGAGCCATATTGCCAACACGGGGTGAACACGTTCGCGGACAAATATCCTGATGGAACTGAAAGCTATGGCGGCTATTCAGACTATCACAGATGTCCGAGCCATTTCGTCGTCAAGATTCCGGATTCTCTGCCTAGTGAGGAGGCGGCACCAATGTTGTGTGGCGGCGTAACGGTATACAGTCCGCTGAGAAAAGGCGGATGTGGTCCAGGCAAGAAGGTTGGAATCGTTGGTGTTGGTGGACTTGGACACTTCGGTATCTTATTCGCAAAAGCATTGGGTGCCGATAAGGTGGTCGGAATCTCTCGTCGCAACAACAAGCGCGAAGATGTTCTCCAGCTCGGAGCAGATGAGTACATTGCGACCGAAGATGACAAGGACTGGTCCAAAAAGCACTCCCGGACACTCGACCTGATTATTTGCACTGTCAGCTCGCCGAATATGCCACTCTCGCAGTACTTCCGCCTCCTGCGGACCAAGGGCGAATTCATTCAAGTAGGAGCCCCGGAGGACAAGCTGCCCGTCATGAACGCTTTCGCGTTCATCGGGAAGGGCATCAAGTTTGGTGGTTCTGCTATTGGCAGTCCTGCGGAGATCGATGAGATGTTGAAGCTCGCGGCAGACCACAAGATCAAGCCATGGATCAACAAGTATCCTATGAAAGATGCGAATAAGGCGATTGTGGATTTCGAAGAGGGCAAGGCGCGATATCGAATCACACTTGTGAACGAGAAGAATGGTGGCAAGATGTAGGAAGGTGCTTTGTCTGAGTTGGGCGACGCATGACACACAAAAGCCGTAGGTAGGATTCGACGCTGTGAAAACGAGGGATGAAGTACAAATGATAGATGATGAGCAAGATGTATCTGTCTAAGCTGAAGTCAGAACGTTGATCTTCCATCAAGGTGCTTACCGTTTCACCCGCTTATGCATTGACGCAATGGTAACAGCTGTCTGATAACACAGCAGGAACTCCTAGAAATGGGTTGTGTCCAATTGACAGATCGACTTTCTGCGTTCATTGCTGTACTTGCAGTTTCGGAGTAATCAAACTCGAGTATGCCTGCACTGTATCTAGGAAAGCTTCAGTATTCTGCCGGCCGGCGGCTCTGGTCTGCGCTGAGCTTGTTTGGAAGGAGTCTTGCTCTTGGTCCAATCGCTGTATCATAACATGCATCTAAATCAGCCACTGTCGAGGCTCTCACGCTGTTTGTACAACACAACATATGTCTCATCCCATCCTAAACCATCCGATGATTTTTCGTGCAACCTGCTCCTCACGCTGCGCATGTCCCGTCAGCTTAGATCAAATGCTTACTCCTGAAGTATGCCCTCAAGTACACAATCTGCCACACGCCCAGCGCAACCAGCATCCCCATAGTCCCAATAGCGAACCACTTGACTCGCTCATTCGTGCTCTCATTGGTATCTCGTAGCTTCATCTCTCGTCCTCGCAGATAGTCGAGCTCTTGCACAATCTCGATCGCGACTTCGCTTATTCTTCGCAACTCGGCCTCTACAGGCTTCAGCTTCTCGCCAGCTTGGATGGCAGACCAGTCCTTTGCATCCGCGCCGATATCAATGTCGAGCTCAACGTGGCGGGATGGGCTGTTGCCGGCATGACGGCCTGAAATGATGTTTTCGAAGCAGACGTCGAAGGCGCTGTCGGCATGAGAAGTGAAGGCTGTGCGCGACTCGCCGGCGACATCGCGGGGCCGTGCATAGTCGTTTCCTACTGCGTCTTTGATCTAGGGAGATTGTTAGTGTAGCTGGTCTGCGCTTTTGCGCAGCAGCAGCAGCAGAATGCATTCATGACATACGTGCATATTCAAGACCTGTCCATCGCCCTTGCTGCCACTAACAGTCGCCGTTACAACAACCAACTGATCTCTGGCGACAAAGTTGCGGATGCATCGTTCTTTTGACGCCGACTCGTGGCCGGGATGTGCCTGGATGTCGAATTTCAGCGCTGAGATGAGCGGTAGAATAAACGCCAGGAGTATTCGTAGAGACATTGTTATCGTCGCCATTGTGCTTGTGATGTGGTGAGCAATGGAAAAGAAAAGTGTCCTCCTGCTCCTGAATGTGCTGAACGACACGCGTGTGCTCAGGGTCCAACTTTGAATGCCTCAGGTTTTACTGCAGGAGAGACATCAAACTCTGGTTTACAACCTCCTTTTCATCTCGTCTCATACGCTTCACGACACATATCGTGTATACCATACTAGCCAGCGGCCCACCCGCGAAATCAACAATGTCATCAAAAAGGTAGAAACCGCGTCGGATAGAATATCGCTAATTTACAAGAGATAGTCCACTTTCATCATCTGCACTCCATGCACCGTCTATTCTGCCTCACTCGTAAAGTTCGTCTGCGTCAAATTCGTATCACCAGGCAGAATGAACGGCTTTACCTTTGGCAACCTATTCAAAGTGTCCTCAGAGAAGCCCAAATGATCCTTGACAATCTGCTTAGGAGTGAGACCGAGCCACTGCGCAACCGAAATATCATTATACGCGGGAGCTTGAAGTACCTCTAAATGTTACACACGTCAGCATATCATCTCTTAAGGGAGTACACAAGCTCTCGGAACTCACCAAGATATATCAGGTCAGAATCTCCAGTGTTTTCGAGGTAATGAGCCGTGGTGACAGGCACGTATCCAGTATCACCAGCCTGGAAATTGAAAGTGCTGGAACTCTGCGGAGCCTGATATACCGTCAAACGACCCTGTCCAGCAATGATATAATCCCATTCATCAGAAGTCGTATGCCAGTGCAGCTCACGCATCGCTCCAGGCTTAACAGTGAAGAGCGCCACGGCAAAGTCTTTCGCGATTGGGAATGTGACCGAGTCCAAGATCTTGACGCTACCCCCTGGTACCTCATAAGGTTCTTGTTGAGAGAAGTGGTAGCTGTAACTCACTTCCTGAGGAATGATACCGGCTGGTCCAGTGACGTTTTGCTCAGAGATATTCGCTGGAGCAGGAGTGCCTGGGAAGATGTAGAGCTGGCCCTCAGGAATGTTGTCGAAAGCGCTTGTGTCAACTCGCAGATCTTTGGCAAGCACTGACTTTGGATTTCTTTCGAAGAGCTCGGAGACGAGGAAAGTATTGTCTTCGCTGAATTCGCCGCTGTCAAAGACGAGAAGGAACTCACAGCCATCCGCAAGAGCCTGAATCGAATGCGGAACACCGGCAGGAAAGAACCAGACGTCGCCGGCTTGGAGATCGTCGGTAAAGGTCTGGCCTGCTTCGTTGACGGAGGACAAGCGGACGGAGCCATTGAGCATGAGCGACCACTCATTTGCCTGATGCCAGTGAAGCTCTCGGTAGGCGTTTGGCTCGAGCATCATGTCCACACCAGCCATCTCAGTAGCGATAGGTAGCTGCTCCACATTCTGCTGACGTGCCCAGCCAGCGGCTTCTTTGCCATGTCGGTTGTGAGAGAGCGCAAGTGGCCATTTTGCATTAGGGACATCGCCAGCGTCAGTGCCTGGGGGCGCATACAGATCTGGATTCTGCTTCTCGAGCTCTCGATTACGTGGGCCGGGGTCGGTAGGAGAGTTGGTGCCGCCTCGGATGGGCTGCGGGTTCTCGACTGAAGCGAGATCCAAGTAAAGACCAAGGTCTGCATCCTCGGACTGTCCTGGTGCAAGCTGAAACTGGTCTTCGGGCACCGTTGCTGGCAGCGAAGTGTCCACTGGGTTTGCAGCGTTGTATCCGATCAAACTCTTTGATCCTCGCTGAGCTCCGCTTGCACCTGGTGGGCCAAAAGCTGTCGCTGTAGGTACATCGAGGCCTGCCCAGGCTGGCGGTGCACCCGCACCACCTTCTTGTCGCTTCTCGCGGTGCCACACATCTGCTGGTGGGTGTGGTCTTGGTGCAGCTAATCCGAGCGGCACCAATGTCGCAAAGACCAGATATCGATGAGCCATGTTTGTGAAACTTCGATTGCAAGGCGTCCTGAATTGACACTGAAGGACATTTGACTACGACACAACCTCCTACATCGACTGACTTTATATGCTGTAGACGTGCGGGAGTGGAAGGCCAACGTCTTCCGCTTAGGTGCCATACCTGCCCCAGCTGAGTATGCCGCAACAGCCACACGCGTGTGCGCTGCAGCATCGCAAGCGTAGCAAGGTTCATTTGGCCGCTGCGTCATATCACACATGGTCAGCTGAAGATCATGTTGCCACGATCTTGGGAATGGGCAGTGTGAGTGACACTGAGTGTCTAGGATGAGTTGGCTCGCGGTAGTGTAGGGTGCCTGGCGGTGGGCACGTTACCGACGTGCGGTTGGAAGCGCCGCAACATGACGCGAGTGCTAATTTAGCCAAGTGAAGTTGGATGAGAAACAAGGTTACTGCCAAGCAACCCTAAAGCTTGTCCATTCGTCAGGACTGGAAGGAGCATCAGACTTAACGTTTGGCGCCAAGGCGGATGCTCGTGGGAGCACTGAGATATGCGCTCATCAGCATTTGTGATTACTGCACTCGTGTATAATAGCGCCGAACTGACAAAGCCTTGACGAAGATCTGTCATGACTAAACATGCCGAAGAACATACACCACTTGCTAATTGCTCTAGCAGCGGATGTGTCGGGACGCCAAACGTGGAAGCAATATGGACGAGTCGAGAGTGGTTTGCAACAGCTTGCGCGGGGAGACCCCTTGAACAGACGTGCAAATACTTGCTGCTGCTTCCGGCTTGCACCTCTCAATGGTCCAAGCCTTTTGTCAAGCCTTTCAAGACCAGGCTAGTGCGAGCTAGTAACAACGGTGCTTGTCGGCTAGGTGCAAAGATGCATCTTGACGTTTTTAAGGAAGCGTGACGATGATGTCCTGTCCGGCATATCGTCCAGGAGACTCGGGGGAGGGGCTTCTGGAGGCACAGTCGCCACTGGAACATCAGGTTTAGCCGAAGTAGCTGTGTGCCTGTCGATGATTTTGCAGACCGAAGAAAACGCCATCCAAGCTTCAACTGGATTTAATGCTGGGACGGGCGTGTAGGGCATATGAGTTGCGAGTGACCGGGCTAGGCGATGCAGTATTGACGATCTACGTCGTGTAAGTCGTAAGCCACGCCCGAGGAGATCTGAGTCGGCAGAAGCGGGTGCAGCGGAGAAGTCTTGGCAAAAATGCCACTTGCGCCGCAGCCGGACAGGGAAAGTTCAGGCTGAAGAGTGGTCGGATTCTAGAGAGGTGGCTTGAATACTTTGGCATGCTCCACCTAGCAGCCGCACACGAAAGGTCATGCTAGTGCCTGTTCCTCTGACGCCCAGAACGATTGTGGACATCATCCGAGCAAGGCCGAGAGGGTCAAGCGTTACGATTGGAAGGGTCTTGTGGCACCTTCACAACGCGCTGCTTGCCAGTCTTCCGGGTCGTGGAGGTGACGGTGGTAGTAGAATTGGCGTCATCGTCGCTAAGCTCCAGAATGCGAATCTCTTCAGCCGGCTTCGCTGCAATTCGACGGCGCTTCTTATTGCTGGCGCCTTCTGTCGTATCCCTGATCGCATCTTGCGCTTCTTGTTCGGACCATTTCTTGAGCACGGCGTCCTCGGCTGTATTCTCGAGACTATGAAAGGACGCATGATGATTGCAGCCATCACAGTCAAAGCTAGTTGCAGCCTGCTTATACCGTTAGAGTCATGGTTACATAGTCCGATGCGCGATCTTTTTCACCTTGACGGGATGCAACATGAACCTCAAGCATGGACAGGAGGATAGGATTGATGTTTTGTAGTTACAACGACCTCGTGGCGGTTTGTACTCCATCGCACTCCACACGGAGTTCATTGGCGTCTGGTTCGCCATGGTCTGTGGCAGGTTGTGCATGCAGTTGAGAACTGCAATGGAGCGGGTTTTATGTCTACATTTGTTGTTGATGCAAGTGACGTGAAGCTTTGACGTTGGCAACCTCTGACCAGGAGACGCGAGAAGGCGCGGTCGAAACGCCAGACCACGTGACTGAATCCACATCCCTCATTTGGTGATTGGTTTCTGGCGCCGAGAATTTCTGATGTAGTGGCCGAAAGAGCCTTGATGTGTGCGGAAGAGGCCTATCTGTGGCATGAGAATGTGTCTGTGACAGGAGAAAGCAACTGCATCATTATCATCCAGTACGCCGGCTCCTGTGAAGACGGGAGATGCTCCTAAAGACGTCGTGAGGTTTAGAGAGATTGAACGCCTCAATGCTTGAGACTTCATCTTTCTATTACACATCGTCGAGGAGGAAGGGAGGAAGTAGGAACAAGAGCCTGGTGAGAGGAAGGAGCAATAGAGATCCTCTCTATGTCCCATAGCCCAAACAGACACAAAAGGTAGGGATGGAATCCTACATAGCAGGAAGGAGGTGAAGGGTTTTGTGCCGGAGGCCGTAGGCTAAGGGTTTTTACCTCCAAAGACAGATAGGGATAGCTGCTTGTCCAGTAGTTGGAATAGTACAGCAATGCAAGAATTTACTACTACTATTACACATCGTCAAGCCGAGCGTATTAGAGTGAAGTAATGAATAGGTATCATACAATACTAGGAAGTATTGTAGACCACTATCGCGTTCCAAGAATAGTAGCTTGCTAGAATTCCAAATCTAAGACGAATAGAAATTGATTAGAAGTATTAACTACTAAATAGTTACGCTTTAACAAATTATAAAATTTTCGAAATTCGAAATTCTAAATATCTAACTTTTTAGATTTCTAATAAATATATTATTAATTTCTAGAGCTAAGCTAATATTTAATTAATATATTACTACTAACTATTAGTTCTAGCTTTCTAACTAATATTTTCTTAGAAAGTAAGCTAATAATACTAGTACTAATTATTTTATATTTAGTATTTAATTAATATTTATTAATATTAGATAAATACTTTCTTAGAATTTAGTAAGTTTTAGTTACTATTAAACTACTCTTAACTAATATCTAGATAGAATCTAAGAAATAAATTCTAGAACTAATATTTTATTTTTATTTCGTAATTTTAATTAGGATATTATAGTACTTTTTATAGATTTTTATACTAAAACCTAGCTATTTTATTAATTACTATAGGCTATATTAACTTAGGGCTAGCTTACTACTTATCTAGATACCTAACAATTTTACTAATAGTCCTTTAATATTTAACTAGAAAGCGAATCTTTAAGGTATATAGATAGATAGATATTTCATTTGCCTATTGTAGTGCCTTTCGGCCTATGCAGGTCTGTTTCTATATGTTGTTTTGGGTAGGAAACTAACTTGGTTAGTAAAAACCTCCCTCCTATCCTATTTATAAGTGTTGTTCTTCCTCGTTTCTTTGCTTTCCTTCCTCTAGGGTGTACTAGTATTATGGTTGTTACCCTCTAACTACCTTGCCTACTGCCCTACCCTCCTTTCCCCCTCCTCTTCCCTCCTTCTTATCTACTCCTTAGTTTCCCTTACTAGTACAAATTGTTGCACGAATCCCTATTTAATAATCTATCTTACTATCCTCTTTAGGTCTTCTTTGCTTTGGATTAGCTTGTTATATTCCCTTTCCATTGCTTTTAGTCTCTAATTACTTCTGCCTTTTAACTATTAGGGGTAGACTAGTAGTATATGCTTAGGGTTCTAAGATTAGTAGCTATATTAGCAAGCTCTACTTTCGATTCCCGGGACGTTTCTTCTAAACAAGTAAGATCTAAGTCTAATGTGTTTAGATCTAATTTAGATGGCTAGGCTTGCTTCGGCCCTATTTAGGTCCTTATAGAGCTAGTAGTTGTATTAACTAAATTTGATTAGTGCCTTTAGGGTGCCTAGTCTAACTTGTGTTTTATTCTATTCCTACTTCTATAGATGTCTAGCAATTAATTCTGCTAGGCTTTGTTTCTTTTCTCTTAACTTATCTTCCTTTAGCCTTATGTTTAGTCTTCGAAGCTCCTTTTCTAGCATTTCTCTTATTAGGACTCTATATTGCTCTAGGTCCTTAGCTTTCTAGGGAGTCATTTGTAGTCTGTCTAGCCTCCTAGTCTTAATGTACTAGGCTTTTATCTTGTCTAGTGCCTTTTGGATAGTCTATTAGCCTAGGTATTCCATTGTCTTTACTACATATTGGTACCTTAGTCCCTTAAGGTATTGTTTAACTAGTAGGATCCCGGACTCTATTTCTACTATCCTTGTTAGTATAGTTTTGTATGCTCCTAGGATTTTCTTTAGGCCTTAGGTTTGGGATCTACTAATTAGCTACTCAATCCTCTTTAGTGTTTTCCCCTAGGCTGTCTATATCTATGCTCTATATAGTATTACTAGCTTAACAATTGCTTTGTACATAACTTTAGCTTTCTCGAATGTAGCCCCTTATGTAGAGGCTATAAGCCTATTAATAGATTGCATGTTAGCGTCTACCCTCTGCTTTGCCTTCTTTACTTGTAGTCCCTAATTTAGTTTTAGGTCTAGCTAGATCCCTAGTACCCTAAGTTCTACTAATGGTTAGGTTTCAAAGCCTTAGATAGTGATTGATTGCTTCATGTTATAGGCTAATTTAGCCTTACTGAAATAGATGAGCTAGTACTTTTCTAGGGCAAATTTTGCTCTATACCTTCTTGCCTATTTTTCATACTCTTAGTGCTTCTCTTCTAAGATCTTGTAGTTAGTTTCTGTTGTCTTAGACTAGGCTAGGATGTTTGTGTCATCTACAAACCCTAATGCTAATGTGTTGTTTAATTCTAGGAGTAGGAGTAGGTCTACTATAAAGATAAGGAAGAGGATTAGGGAGAGTGTTGATCCTTGGGGGATTCCCTTTTCGGTTAGCATTGGGTCTGATTTGAATTTGCTTAGAATAAGCTGTGTTAATCTTTCCTATAGGAAGGACTTTAAGGTATATAGCTAGGCTTATATAGCGAAAGCCTAGTCTTAAAGCTAGAAATACGAGATAAGTTAAATTCTTTATTAACTTTAATAAAATATTAGTTCTATAACTTTTCTTAGCTAATTATTTTAGTTTTAACTTTTAGTAGATAACTTAAAAAAAATCGTTATATAGTATCTAATATATATAGCTATCCTTTTATATATATACCTATTCGTAACTCGTTAGTACTATAGGATTAGCTACTTCTAGCTATTTCTAGTAGTCGCTAGTCTATTAAGAGTTAGTTAGTAATTAACAAGGTTAGCTAAACTACAATAAGTAATACTACCTATTATACTATTGTAAATTCTTCTTTGTATACCTACTACGTTATACTAATTATTATTTAATAATCTAATATATAATACGTATAATTATAGAATTAGTAGTAGTAAATTCTTGCATTGCTGTACTATTCTATCTACTAGACAAGCAGCTATCCCTATCTATTGTCGAAGGTAAAAGCCCTTAGCCTATATCCTCCGGTACAAAACCCTTTATCTCCTTCCTTCTTTGTAGGATTCCATCCCTACCTTTAGTATCTATTTGGGCTATAGGATATAGAGAGGATCTCTATAGCTCCTTCCTCTTACTAGGCTCCTATTCCTACCTCCTACTATCCTTCTCCTCCTTTTCTAGCTCCTCCTTTGCAAGGGAGAACTGTTCTAGGAGGCCCTCCTTAATCATCTACCTAGTTACTTCGTTTAGGCCTCTCTTAGTCTACGTAAGCTCCTACTATAATAACCCTA
>LFZO01000710.1:0-21791 GCA_001578225.1 Pseudocercospora musae
ATCTAGAAGAAAAAGAACAAAACGATGAATAGTAGGCCCCTAATTAGAGCCAAGAGAAACAGTAGGCCCCTAATTAGAGCCAAGAGAAACCTTAGCAAGACAACTAGGATGTCTAGGCTTAAGAGGGGAATTTAAAGAGAAGGAGATCAATCTCTAATAAAGGGTTAAGGGAAGAAAGAGTACATAGTATGATTACAAGATTAACTATATAGAAGAGACTAAGAGAATTAGAGGAGGATGAGTTCCTAGAAGCTAAGCACTATAGGGCCTTTATCTATATAATAAAAGACCTAGATCTAAGTATGGATTAGATAGATGAACTTCTAGAGTGTGTTTGCGAGGTTACATTCCCTACCTTTGTACCGGGGATTGCACAAAGACAGGAGGTTCTAATCCTAAGAACCTACTAAGAGGCAATATAAGATCCTAAGTAGGGTTATATATAGGAAGATGCAATCTAGAAAGAACTAACTACGCTTAGAAGCAACCATACCTAGGATTAGGTAGTTCTACTAAAAGGAGCAAACCTAGTTACTTCAAAATGGGTATTTAATGTAAAGAGACTAATTAGTAGAGCAATTGATAAGTTCAAAGCAAGACTAGTTATAAGGGGGTTCTCTTAGAAATTTAGGATAGATTTCTAGGAGACATTTGTACCAATAGTTAGGCATGATATACTTAGAGTGTTTATAGCTACTATATATAAAAAGGATCTAGAGCTACACTAAGTAGATGTAAACAATGCATTTACTAAAAGTACCCTACAAGAAGACATCTTTATGATCCTACCACTAGGTATAGAGGTCCTATAAGGCATAGCCCTGAAAATCCTAAGGAGCTTGTATAGCCTAAAACAAGTAGTAAGAGACTAGAATAAGCTATGTGTCTTAAAGCTAGAAGAAATGGGATTCTACTAGTTAGAGGTAGACCTATGTTTGCTCATTCATAGAGGAAGGAACCTAATGGTCCTTACCTATATAGATAACATTCCTATTGTAGCACTAAAGCTAGAAGATGTTCTCTAGTTTAAGAAGGAACTAGGCAAGGTGTTCAAAATCAAAGACCTAGGTAAACCAACCAAAATTCTTAGGATGAAGCTTACTAGAGACAGAAAGAATAGTACTCTAAAGCTAGACCAAGAATACTATATCTAGGAAAACCTTGCCAAGTTTGGAATAACTAAAGAAATGGCCTACCCAACCTTGTTACTACTTGATAGCTATAAGAGTCTAAGAAAATCTAACTTAAATAAAGAAAGGTGTAACAAGACTAAGTACTAAAGCTAGAATGGTACATAGATATAGCTAATAACTATAATAAGACCTAACATTGCTTTTGCCCTTAGAAGATTAGGATTATATGCGTTAGATCTATCCAAGAGATATCTAAAAGCACTTAGAAAACTAGCTAGATACCTAAGATTATTCCTAAGTCTAGGGTTAATGTTTAGGAGGGGAGGAGGAAAGCTAATAGGATATTTAGACTCTAATTATGTAATGGACAAAGCTAACAGAGTCTCGATCCTTAGAAGCATCTTCTTTCTCTATAGATTACTAGTTTCTTAGATGAGCAAGAAGCAGAAGTTAGTTACTATATTAACTATAGAAGCTAAGTATATAGCAATAAATGCATGTACAAAGCAATCTCAATTCCTTACAGTACTCCTAAGGGAGATGGATTGTACATGGTTAGTAGGAGAATGCTTATTCTAACTATTAATTAAAGGAAATTCTAATATAGTGAATGAAGTTAGACCTGTTTAGATCATGGATAATAACTAGGCAGCTTTAACTCTTGTTAAAGATGCTTATACCCATAAGAGATCAAAACATATTAATATTAGTTTCAACAAGGTTAGAAATCTCTAGTAGTAAAGAAAGGTTGTAGTAGAATATACTCTAACAAAAGAGATAGTAGCTAATAGCCTAACTAAGCCAAAGATAGGGCTACAGTTCTAGGAATTCATTAGACAATTATAGTTAGTATAAAGGGACAAAAGTACTTGCTCGGGGTTTGTTTACAAATCCTAAGCAAGCAAACACTAGATCTAGGAATCGAACCTAGCAGATTGGATACGCTGTGCTAATCTAGAAGCCATTGCATCTGATTAGCTAATTGAAGTTCTTATTGGATTGTATTGGTTAGAATTAGGATTTGTAGACCAACTAATCTGAGTAGGAGTGTTAGAATATATAGTCTAGTTGGTTACCTAGTAGGGGATGCTAAGCAGATTAGATTACATGATGATAATCATATAACTAATCCAAGCTAACACCTTTTAGGGTAAGCTCTAACCTGTAGAAAAGAACAACACACTTGCTGTTCCTACTTTGGCCCCTACTATTCCTTGTAGCTTCTATTGCAGCTTATGATCCATTTATACCTGTCGGCCCTCCTTAGCTCGACAGTTAGGTTAGTATAGGAATACTTAGGGAGAGCTACCTTACTAGTAGGCCTTTATTACTATTTCTATATAGATATTTAGACCTAGGTTCTAGATATTTTATATCTACTATATTGTCTTCTTTATAATACTTCTAATCTTATTAGCTTCTTAGTATTTTATCGCTTTAAGAGCTCTAAGGAGCTTAGTAATAGTTATCCTTATAGCCCTTAGTAAGGTATCTTTATCCTTTACTATCCTTTCTACTAAAGTAACTATATATTCCTACTCTCCTCCTTTCTCCTTTTCCTTCTTCTCTCCTTCCTTATCTTATATCTCGTTTATGTTTTCTATCGTTTTTCTAATATACCTAAATAGTTACGTTCTTAAGCTAGTCGATAGTATTAGTACTAAATATATTCGTATCTTAGTATCCTTCGAAGTAAAGGATAAGCTTAGCTATTTCTAAGATATTATTAATATATACAATTCCGCGATTTTCGCTACTTAGATATAAAAGCTTAAGACTCGTAGTCTTGTACTACTAAGTAGCTAGATAGGAGAGCTAACTAATAAGTATCTTATAGCTAAGGACCTAGAGAATACTAGCGACTACGTTAATAGTAGAATTATATAGTAGACCTTAAAGCCTCTATTAGAGGGCTCGGTCTTATTTAGTATATCGTATCTCTCTTATAGCGACCTTACTAGCGCTACTACTCGGATACGTATAGACCTATACTTCTATTATATTAAGGGAACTAAAGTCGAAGATTTTAACCTTACTATTACGTAAGTTACGAAGACTTACTAAAGCCTAATACCGGTCTTTTACTAAGGCGATACGATTCTATACGCCTTTCCTTATATAATCTAGCTAACGGGACTAGGTCCTATTTTAGATATCCTCGTTAGATATGTTTCGTAGTCTAATTCTTCTATTCGAGAGAAGGTTAACGAGCTATTCGAAATAGACTATAAAGATCTTAAATACTATATTCAAAAGTAGAATTAGCGAGTCTAGGAAGCTATTAGTAAAGCTCTTATACTATAGACTAAGTTCGAGTAGGCAATTTATAGCGATAAGAGCTATAGTATTACTAAGAGGATATAGAACTAGTAAGACAAGGACGAGATACCTAGTAAAAATCTAGTAAGTACGAGCTTTACTAATTGCCTATAGTATTAGCTACGAGTAGAACTAGGAAGTAATAGCTTTCCTAGGGATTATTAGGAGTCTATCTAAGATAGTAAGCTAAGAAGTTTATCTATTTACTTTCTATATATATAATCGCGATATTGTATCTAGTTAGATATCTAGAAAGGGAGAGATATTATCTAGTAACTAGGATATACTTACCTATCTAGCTAGATAGAGGACCTATATATAGCCTCCTTTCTACTAGAGAGAGCTATTATTAATCTTCGTTTAGTATATATTACCTACTACGTTTCATATATCTCTACTATAGAGCTCTAATTACTATCTACTATCTCTATAGCTACTACGAATAGTGTATCTATCTAGTATAGCTATCTATAGCCTAATAGGCTATACTATCTATAGTCTATTTCTATACTACTTATCCTTTAGATAGATATAGGTTTAAGTTCTACTTATTAATAAGTATATAAGACTATAGCTTTATAGTCTAGCTATAGAACTAGTAATAATAGCTTTTAATATCTAGTAGTCCTTAAGGCTTATAGTAACTATTATAATTCTCGTAGCTAGAGAGTATATATATATATAGTAGTAAATTCTTATATTACTATACTATTCCAACTACTAGACAAGTAGCTATCCCTATCTATTCTTAAAGGTAAAAGCCCTTAGCTTATAGCCTCTAGTACAAAACCCTTTACCTTCTTCCTACTATATAGGATTCTATTTCTATCTTTTGTATTTGTTTAGGCTATAGGATATAGAGAGGATCTCTATAGCTCCTTCCTCTTACTAGGCTCCTATTTACTTCCTATCTTCCTCCTCCTCCTTCTCTAGCTCTTCCTTTATAAGGGAGAACTACTCTAGAAGGCTCTCCTTAATTATCTACCTCGTTACTTTATTTAGGCCTCTCCTAGTCTAGGTAATCTCCTACTATAGTAACCCTATCCTTTAGATAAGTTAGTTCCTTATCCTTAGCCTCTCTAGGTAGAAGAGTATAATATACTTAGATATCTAGGCCCTATATCTATATATATACTCTAGTATCTTGTCTAGAACCCTCCTCCTTATTAGGTATGTATTTAGGCTAATATGTTTAGTCCTAATTAGGGTTACTATTATACTTTGCTTCCTTAAATATTCCTAGTATAGTTCCTTACCTTTTAGCCCTTCTTACTATACTATAGGGAGTTGTTAGCTCTATTATACTATCTACCTTTTCCTAACTTAGCTTTCGTATTATGTATTCTACTTCTAATGTATCTACTATAATTTAGGCATTATTCCTCCCTATTAGATATATTCCTTAGTCTATCTATTAACCTATTCTACTATCTATCTCTATCTTATCTTTAGGTCTTATGCTTGGGCTATGCCTCTACTCCTTCTATATTCCCTCTAGACCTTCTTGTACCTCTCTTAGATATATTTAGTAGTAGGTTTATTATCTATCTTAACCGATTGTTGTCTTGCTATCTCTTGTATATATAGGGAAATAGGTAGGATTTGTGTTTCCCTCTAGAGGATCCCCTCTACTATACTTTTATATATCCCTATAATATACCTTAGTACCTAGTTTTAGATCTTTTCTAGCCCTAGGGTAGCCCCTTTCCTATATCTAGGTAGTCCTTCTAGTATTATCTAGACTTTAGCTTTATATATTATTATAAGCCTTACTACTACTATATATAGGTACTTTGCCTTCTAGAATAATACTCTTTATATAGATTTATATAGCCTTTAGAGTAAGAACATCTAGGATATACCTTTCTCTACTACTTTCTTAATATATAGGCCCTACTATAGTTTCGAATCTACCTATACTCCTAATAGTCGAAGGGATAGAGTAGGTCTATCCTTAAACCCTAGTATATTAACTATAGCTTATAGGTTATGTCTTGTTCTACTCCTAGTAAAGTAGATTAGTTAGTACTTCTATAGTATAAAGGTAGCTCTATATTTAGCTATCTATTATATACATTTGTTATATACTATCTCTAGCTTTCTATAGTTCTCTTCTATACTCTTCCTATATATAAGGATATTGTTAGAAATAGACTCTCTATCTAGTTTCTTTAGGATATTGGTTAAGGCTAGTTCGCCTAATTAGGCCTAGCCTAGGAGTATCTCTCCTTTATCTTTGTACTCGTAGGTTCGATAGATCTTTATCCTTTTCATCTACCTCGAATTAGGTCCCTTAGTATGCCTAAACTCCTCCGCCTACGCAAGCCAACTTAATAGGTTATAAGCCCGGATTAGCCATTGTACGTCTATAGGCTTGAAGGTAAAGGAAAACTAGAGGGAAGTAGCTACAAGTTTAGTACTTAGTCTATAATACTTAAGAGACTAGACTAGTAATAGAGAGACCCTATAGTTTAGGGCTAGATACTTTGCAAGAAAGAGCTAGTAGACAATAGCCTAATCTATAGCTATATAATCTAGGATAGAACTAGTTATAAGACTAGGGCAAGAGCCTATAGTAACTTGAGACAAAGATAGGCATATAAGAGATAGTTGTGCCTCTTGTATTAGGTACAAAGGAAAATGTTTACCTATATAAAGATAGGAATAAACCCTTCTTATTAGAGATGTAAGACCTACGCATTAGACACTCTAATAGGCTATCTACTAAATAGACTAAAACTAGTAGAGTAACTTTCTACTAAGTAGAAGTAGCTTAACCTATAGCTAAGATGTAGAAGAGTAAAGGATTTAAAAGGTAAATAGGCTATTAAGGGGAGTTCTAAGAAGAGGAATAGTTACAATAGAGGCTAGGAAGACTTTGGGATCTTCTTAGTATACTAAACTACTATTAGCTAATAATACTTTAGAGACTAAGCTTAAGAGCCCTAAGATAACTACTTAGAGGGCTAACTACCTTTTATAGAAACTAGTATAGAACTAGTTAAGATATCCTATATAAGATTAAAGTAGGACTAGTTAACGTTAGATGGCTTATGCCTAAATACTGTTTTAGAGAATACTATAAGCCTCTAATGTATCTTAACTAGGCTATAGGAGTTATAACCCTACTATGTTAAAGGAAGATTGCTTATAGAGTCTATAGTAGAAGGATACCAAAGTAGTATACTTCTTTATTTATCCTCTACTAAGCAAATAACGCACTTCTTAACAACTACCTATACCTTATATATAGGTAGTAGTAGAGTATATTTACTAGAGGGATCTAGATCTAGATAATGGCTTAGGAGGCTATTAAAAACACTTCTTGTTTGGATTCCTTTTCTTAGCTTAGCAAAGCTATACATATTCATTTCTAGCTTAGCAATATATATGCTTAGTAAGCTAGCAAATTCCTTTCTAGCTAGCTTATCCTTTGAAAACAATAACTAAGCTAGTATACTACGAGATATAGATACTCAAGATAAAACATCCGGATTACTAAAGAGACCTTGCCCTATTCTAATAAAGGAGAATTTAGAGCAATAGTTTAGAAGGATAGAGATTTTCTTAAGAGGAGAAGACTTATTCTATACTATCCTAGAAGTTAGCAACTAACCCATTACTACCAAATCCCAATACAAGACTATCTAGTAGATATCCCTATACTTAGGGGAAGATAATAAAGAGCTAGTCTTAGACATAACCTCTATAAAGGCAGTTTGGGAAGAACTAAAGAAGAAGTATCCTTTCAATTCTTTAGAAGAAGGAGGTAGATATACTAAAGCTACTAGAAACCTAATAGGTACTTATAGCTAGGGCTACATCCTTAAAGGACTAGAAAATAAGGAGGGCTCTAATAAGGAAGTAGACTAATTCAACTAGACTAATAGTTAAGGGGAGTATTAGAAATAGACTCTCTATCTAGTTTCTTTAGGACATTGGTTAAGGCTAGTTCGCCTAATTAGGCCTAGCCTAGGAGTATCTCTCCTTTATCTTTATACTCGTAGGTTCGATAGATCTTTATCCTTTTCATCTACCTCGAATTGGGTCCCTTAGTATACCTAAACTCCTCCGCCTACGTAAGCTAACTTGATAGATATTAGAGTTATCTATAAAGCCTATTACTATCGTTCCCTTATCCTCTAGGTTAGGGAGGAGTATAGATATAAAGAATAGGAATAGGATTAGTAAGAGAGTTAATCCTTGTAGTATTCTAGTAGTTTAGGGCCTTACCTAGTCTATGAATTCTCTAAGTCTAAGGTATATAGTCCTATCCTAAAGGAATAACTAGATAAATTGTATAATATATTATAGATCTATACACTACGGCCTTCGTTACTATTACATGTACTAGTATATAAAAAGGGATCTTGTTATAGGGACATAGGCGCTACTACGCTATACTCTAGTAAGTAAACAAGTAGCGTAGAAGGCCTAAAAGCGACGTGAATACGTGTACTATCTACAAGATAAGGGCGTAGCGGGAGGATGCTAATAGTATATAGTGCCTTAGGCCGGCCGGTAGGTAGATAAAGGATACTAAGTTCCCCTTAGAAGGGGGGAAGCCGTTATCTCTTCCTAGCGTACGGACCTGCCTATCTATATACTACGGCCTTCGTTACTATTATATATACTAGTATATAAAAAGGGGTCTTGTTATAGGGATATAGGCGCTACTACGCTATACTCTAGTAAGTAAATAAGTAGCGTAGAAGGCCTAAGCGAAGCCTAGCTAAGGCCCCTTAATAGTAGTAGTAGCGCGCTTAGCGAGTTAAGCCGGCTCTAGCGGCGACGAGTTGAGTCGATTAAGATACTTTCTAGCGTTTAGCGCTAGCAAAAGTAATCAATACGATAACGACGAGGCTACTAGGCATTAACTATTGTCTCTTAGTCTAACTCTTAGTATTATAAAGCCCGTTTGTACCCTCTAACTTAACTCTAGTATAGCTTCGTAGTTGTTAGCTAAGTTAATATATCTCTTAAAGCTATCCGACTTCTATCTACTAAGGTATTGTAACTCGTAGTTAGATATACTATATTGTCTTACTATAACGGCTCCGCCTTGTCTTAAGGAGTGTCCTATATAGCCCTATACTTCTAATCTAAGCTCTTTTAGTCTTGCCTATAGCCTCGTAACTACTATGTACCTTAGAAAGGCACTATTTAATAGCTTAAATAATAGAGCCGTTAGCAGTTAGCTATCGAAGTCGAAGAGCTTATTTATATAATAGATAGTATATGTCGGTAAGCCTATAGTAGCGATACGAATAATAACTCCTTACCTTCGAGTATTTAATCGTTTAAGGTATACTATAAGCTAGTTATATAGTTATCGCGAGAACGCTATATCTAACCTTGTTATATTATCTATTAACTACCTCTTAGAGCCTACATTCTTCGCTATATATATTAACTCTTTTATTCTAAACAAGCCCTTCTATGTAAGGTACTAGTAGGCGTTAAGGTTAGCTTCGTCTATATTGTAAGGATCTTTGAATAGGATAGCCTCGAGGATAGTATTAGTTATCGGTTAGCGATTATGCTTACTACTAGTCGCTAGATTAAGGTATAAGGCGCCTTGTAATAACCGCCGTATTATCGGAGCCTCGAAGGCCTATAGTAGAAGCTATAGATCGACGTATATAGAACGAAGGATATCGACGTAGGCGTAGAGCGATCGACCGAGTATAGCTAATCTTCTAAAGGACTTATAGACAATGAAGTCGTATAGATTAGACGTTAAGCAAGGCTACGGTTAGCGTAGGTTTGCTATATACTATACTATGTATTACTTAATTACTAAATTGTAAGAGACTCTCGTTATATCGTAAGCGAGACTATAGTATAGCAAGATAGCGTACTACTATAACTTTGGCTTAACTTCTTCGAGCTACTATTATAGAATATCGTTTACTAGCTCGTCTCGGTTATTATCTACAAGAGATTAGTACGATAAGCGGAAGCTATAGTAAAGTCAAGTCGCGATAGTATATTAGCTAGAGCGTTATCTACTAAGTAGAGCTATAAGGAGTTAACGACAATATTGCGCTATAGTACAATAAGAAGCGCTTTACGTAGCAAGTCGATACCTACTTCCGTACCGATAGTATACTTTGAGAAGGTATAGTAAGTAGTACGATTGTCCGTATAGATATTAAGGCGATAATTAGACTACTTCTAGCTCTACTTCTTAAGCGAGTAAAGGACTACCCTTATCTTAGTTACCTAAATGTCTTCCTTACTATTGCGATAAGCGAAGGTATTAGATATTAAGACCTTGCGGACGTTGTTAGACTAGTCGCCGTTACTTCTATAGTACTAAAAGCCCGCTATAGTATAGTCGTAGGCGTTAGTAAATAGGTATAGCTAAGGCAATCTCGAAGGGTTAATAATGCGAGAGCTATTATAGTAATTAAGGGCTTAAAGCTACTATTATAGGTCGTTCTTTACTATAGTTCGAATACGACGTTTAATATTACGGCATTAATTAAAGGCCGCTAAGAATAGCTATACTTTAGTATTAAACGCTCTATCGAGAGGTATTACTCGAGCGTACTAAGATAGATAGCCTAATAACTACTAGACCTATTCTATTAATAGCGACGACGCTTATAGAGCCTAGTTAATAATAGCTACTACTCTCGAGCGCCTATCGTTTAATAGCCTAGTAACTATAGATTAAGTATCTAGTTCTACGCCTAGAACTTTAACTACGAAGCCCTCGGCGTCCTTCTTATCGTTACGTAGTACGCTAAGCTCGGTTGTAAGGTTAATCTAGGCGCGCTTTACAAGCTCGACTATAGTAAGCTAATTATCGCTAGGCGGTACGATAAATATAAAGTCGTCTAAGTAGTAGAATATTCGTACTTCTAAATATAGTAAGCGCTATTCTAGTAGCTAATAAAGGGCTTCCCCAAATAGGTTAAAGATCTATAGCAAAGTGCATATACTAAACGGTAGGCGATTGTCTATATAATAACGCCCTTACTATTCGATAGCTAATAGGTAACGTTAGTAAAGTACTATAGGTACATTGCGGAAGGCTACTTTAACGTCTCGTTTAATAATAATCGTACCCTTGCTATAGCTTGAAACTATATCGATAATGTCCTCGAATAATATATAGGAGATAGCGCTATATGCCTTTAGAATACTATCGTTAATAGAGTATCCTTATAGAAACGATAGGTCGTAAATGCGACGGAAGCTACCGTTATACTTAGGTACTAAACCTTGAGGTAATACAACTAGGATATAGCTATTAGAAGCCTACACTTTAGTTAACCGGTAGTTATCCAATTCGTTAGCTATTTAATAGCTTATCTCGAGCGGATCTAGTAACGCTAAAGTATAGTTACTCGAGCGCTTTATAGGGTTAAACCGATACCTATTAGAAATAGACTCTCCCTATCCAGTTGTCTCTTGGTATTGTCTAGGCTAGCTAGCCTAATTGGGCCTAGCTTAGGGGCAATTCTCCTTTATCTTTGTGTTTGTAGTCTTAGATAGACCTTCATCCTTTTTATCTACTACGAATTGGGTCCCTTAGTATGCCTACTCTCCTCCGCCTATGTATCAATATATAATAGGTTATAAGCCCGGGTAAGCTATTATAAGCCTATAGGCTTGAAGGCAAAGGAAAACTAGAGGGAAGTAGCTATAAGTTTAGTACTTAGTCTATAATACTTAAGAGACCGAATAGTAATAGAGAGACCCTATAGTTTAGGGCTAGACACTTTGCAAGAAAGAGCTAGTAGGCAATAGCCTAATCTATAGCTATATAATCTAGGACAGAACTAGTTTAGGAGACTAGGGTAGGAGCCTACGGCAATGTAAGACAAAGATAGGTATACAAGAGATAGATTATGCCTCTTATGTTAGGTACAAAGGAAAATGTATACCTATATAAAGATAGGGAACAACCCTTCCTATTAGAGATATAAGACCTACGCATTAGACACTCTAATAGGCTATCTACTAAATAGATTGAAACTAGCGGAGTAACTCTCTACTAAGTAGGAGCAGCTTAACCTATAGCTACAATATAGAAGAGGAAAGAATTTAGAAAGTAGATAGGCTATTAAGGGGAGTTCTAAGAAGAGGAATAGTTGTAATAGGGGCTAGGAAGACTTTAGGGTCTTCTTAGTATACTAAACTACTATTAGCTAATAATACTTTAGAGACTAAGCTTATAAGCCCTAAGACAACTGCTTAGAAGGCTAACTACCTTTTATAGGAACTAGTTAGAACCGGTTAAGGTGTCCTATATAAGATTAAAGTAGGACTAGTTGATACTAGATAGCTTATGCCTAAATGCTATTTTAGAGAATGCTATAAGCCTCTAATGTACCTTAACTAGGCTATAGGAGTTATAACCCTACTATATTTAAGGGAGGTTGCTTGTAGAGCCTATAGTAGAAGGGTGCTAAAGTAGTATGCTTCTTTATTTACCCTTAACTAAGCAAATAACGCACTTCTCGATAACTGTCTATACCTCATATATAGATAGTAGTAGAGTGTATCTACTAGAGGATTCTAAGCTAAGGAAAAAGGCCTAAGTAGCTACTAAAACACATCTTGTTTAGATTCCTTTTCTTAGCTTAGCAAAGCTATACACATTCATTTCTAGCTTAGTAACATATATGCTTAGCAAGCTAGCAAATTCCTTTCTAGCTAGCTCATGTTATAATAGACAATAACAACTAAGCTAGTATACTACAAGACATAGATACTTAAGATAAAACATCTAGATTGCTAAAGAGACCTTGCCCTATCCTAACTAAGGACAACTTAGAGCAATGGTTTAGAAGGATGGAAATTTTCTTAAGAGGAGAAGACTTGTTTTACACTATTCTAGAGAATAGTAACTAACCCATTACTACCAAATCCCAATACAAGACTATCTAGTAGATATTCCTATACTTAGGAGAAGATAATAAAGAGCTAGTTTTAGACATAACCTCTACAAAAGTAGTCTAAGAAGAGCTAAAGAAGAAGTATATAGACAACAAGGTATTAGGAAGAAAGATGTTAAAGCAATACTTTAACTATCAAATAATAGATAGGACAATTAATATAGTATAGTCGCACCTGCTTACATTAGGTAGAAGAATCAAGACTACTTAGCCAAAGCTAGCTATAGCTCTTGAACTAGAAGCTAGGATTCAAGTTCTTCTTTCTAGATTGCCTAACTAATAGTTATCTATTAGAGATACTATCGATAGCTAACCATTACTGTTACCTAATAGTATCCTTTCAATTCTTTAGGAGAAGGAGGTAGATATACTAAAGCTACTAAATACATACTAGGCACTCGTAGCAAGGGCTATAGCCTTAAGGGACTAGAAGAAACCCTAGAGGTTTACTACTTACAAGTAGGAGAGGGGTTTGTACAAACTATATAGTTAGGATAATCATATAATGATCTACTATCTATACCTAGAGATAGCAAGACAAATGATTTAGGTAATTGCAAACAATAAGCTTATAGACAATAAGAAGTTGTTAGCAATGGTTGTATATAATAAGGAGGGCTCTAAAGAGGAAGTAGACTAATCCAACTAGACTAAGAGTTAAGGGGAGTATTAGAAATAGACTCTCCCTATCTAGTTATCTCTTAGTGTTGTCTAGGCTAGCTAGCCTAATTAGGCCTAGCTTAGGGGCAATTCTCCTTTATCTTTGTGTTTGTAGTCTTAGATAGACCTTCATCCTTTTCATCTACTACGAATTGGGTCCCTTGGTATGCCTACTCTCCTCCGCCTACGCATCAATGTATAACAATACCTATTATTTTGCGAGGCTTCGAAGCCAATATCGGTACTATAGGTAATAATATAGACAAGGGCTTCTAGTAGGTATTTGTCTAGATAATGCTATAGCAAAGAATACTATAAAGAAGGCATAAACGGGCCTTACTATAGTAGCGGCGTTATTACGGCGGTAACGTTATAATTAAGGCTAGTATTCGGACGAGTTACGCCGTTGTTCTAGTAGTCTTCTATATCTTGTATACTATTAATAAGAAGAGCCTTATTATATAGCAACGGCTATTAATCTTGTTAAGTAGTATCGGCCATCTTGCGAGGCTTCTTCGAAGGGCAATTCCTCGCGCTATAGTTGCTAGCTTTATAGGTCTTATAAACGTATAAAGCGAAGTATCTACCTACTAGCTTTAGACCGCTAAAGCGACAAGTACTAGTATTGTTCTATAACGGATACGGCTTGTCCTTGTATTCTTCTTCTAACTCGGCCTTTATTAGTATAGTAGCTTACTCTTATCGTAGACGTTTATTAGAAGGTATTGTATCTTATAGCGGACGAGACGATATTAGCGGCGTACGAGGGCGATCTATAGGAGATTAGTAGAAGTTACGAGTATTGTACGGCAATAGTCTTATTAACTTAATAATATCCGCGATTTACTAAGTATCTAGTAATAGATAGCTAGCTATACGAGTATCTTCTATTAAGTCGATAGCAATCTCTCTTACCGTTATCTATAAGTAGTAATCGTTATAGAAGTAGATCTAAGACTTCTATCTAGATAGTATTTATAGTAGGGTAGTTAGACTACTAGCTACTACTTTGTTATAGTATATAGTAAATAGTAAGGTTTAGAAGATATCGAAGCTACGCATAAGGACCGATATATTAAGAAGTAAAGCTAGCGGCATAGGGACTTTAATAATGTCGTACTTAGTAGTATTGTTATTCTAACGCTTATCTTGCTTCTTATCCGGCTCGTAGTAGCGGACTATCTTTAGAAGAAGGCGTACGAGATCGCGAGGATTAAAGCGTAGGTAATAAATATCGGTAATATAGTATACTTTAATAGAGCTATCGAAACTAGACTTAATCTACAACTTAACTTAAGGGCTTAACTTACGAGGAAGCTTATTAACTATAGGTTATTATAGTTACTAGACCGGTTAAGGTTACTATAGTTAAGCCGTTTAACCGGCTAGAATAGGTACTAGACCAAGTGTTTAGCATAGTATTTACTAATTCTACTATTCGGTAGTTAGAGCGTCTCTTAGTAGACATAGTAGATAATTTAGAGGGAACTAGAAGTTAAGTATATCTCGGACGTTTATGTCTATATTAGGCTCTTCGATTATGTCTTCTTGTCTACTAAATGTGTCTTGTAAAGAGATTGGATCTATAGAGCTAGAATTAGGTATAGTACTACTACCGCGGCCTCGATCCCTACCTCTACGTAGCGGTATTGAAAGCTAAGGAAAGTACGTATAGTAGACGTATAGTTATAAGCGTAGTTACTACTAGTACTATACGATACGATAGCCGTATCGATACACGATTGTATAGACTATAAATAGCGGTAGTATCGACGACAATGTAGTAATAACTACTAGTAGTATATAGTGCCTTAGGCCGGCCGGTAGGTAGATAAAGGATACTAAGTTCCCCTTGGAAGGGGGGAAGCTATTATCTCTTCCTAGCGTACGGACCTACCTATGTACTTTTATCTTAATATATATTAGTCTCTAATATAACATATTATCGAATGCCTCTAATATGTCTAGGCAAAGCATTAATACTACTATTATTAGGTCTATTCTCTAGACTATCTAGACCTATTCTATTATTAGCTCTAGGGCTAATATAGTACATCTTCCTAGCCTAGCTCCTATCTATAATTAGGGAAGGAGATCCCTTTCTTCTACTTCTTTGCTTATTCTCCCTATAATAATAGCCTCTAGGACCTTTGCTAAGGTATTTAGTAGTACTATAGGTCTATATACTCCTAGCTTAGTATAGTCCGGCTTCTATAGTTTCTTTAGGATAACTATTTTAGAGTATTTGAATAGTTTAGGATAGTATCCTTATTTTAGGTATACTATAAAGAACCTATACAATATAGGTCTAAGTTCCTTCCTATATTCCTTAAGTATTAGGTTAATGATCTAATTAGGTCCTAGGGCTTTGCCCTTAGGAAGCCTATTAAGTATCTTCTAGAGCTCTCCTACTCTAACTTCTTCCTCTATCTAGAATAGGCTCGGATAGGATGTATTTTGTATATCTTCTAAGTTAGCTTTCCTTAGCTCTAGAAAGAGGTATTAGGCTAGCGCCTCTACCTCCCTTAGTTTTCTATTTACATTGTACTATCCTTATCCCTAATCTCTAGGAATTGTAGAAGGGGATATCTTTAGCCCATCCCTTCTCTAGCCTACCTCGCTAGCTTCTAGATCCTATTTAGATCTTTAGTAGTTTCTTTAACTATAGCTCTCTAGCCTAGGTTCCTATCTTTCCTAATCTACTCGCCTTTAGCCTATAAGGCTACTAGGTATACTACTAGGTTCCCTTCTATTCTATCTTAGCTCTACTCCCTCTTTAGATATCTTATCTTTTTTACCGCTTTACTATATTCCCTTAACTAGGTTATTTTAGTATACTTAGATAGTTTAGCCTTCGGGATGTCCTCTTAGATTACTTTAGTAAGTATCCCTTAGATCTCCTAGGCTACTATATTAAGCTATTATAGTGTATCTTTTACTCTATTAGAGATTTCTTATACCTCCTTCTTTATCCTATCTCTAATCTTATCCTAGTCTACCTTTTTCTATTATAGTCTTTATATCTATAGTCTTTATACCTAGGCTCTAGTACTAGTCTAGGCCTATATAATTGTAGTTTAGATTAGTATATAGTCTAATCCTATTTCTAAGTCTATCCTTATTCTATATTCCTATACATTTTATTAGATTCTGTAAAAGAGGTATATGATGCGTAGTGTATAGTACTCGATTGGAACTACTCGAATTGCTAAGGAAGAAAGGGAAGAGAGGTATCTAGGGGGAAGATATATGCCTATAGGCCAAGACGGGTCGCCCCGGGCCTTCTTGGCCTATTTCGACTCCAGATAGGCCAACTAGGCCCGTGATTGTAACATTGCCCCCCCCCTCTATAGGCCTACGTCCCGGAGGCCTAGAATGGAAAACTTTACTTATAGCCTCTTATTATATACAAAGGACGCTTACTATTGTTCGCAAAGCTTACTTAGGCGGCAATGACGCTATCGCCGCGTTAGCTACGTAGATTTAAGCTATCTAAGTCCGTTTAATTTGTTCCCTTTTACAATACATACCCCTAGGTATGTATTCTATTACTACCGCTCCCCCTACTCCCGCGCTTGGCGCCGGGGGGAGCAAGCCCCTATCGACCCCTCTTAAGGCAATTTGGGCTAACTTGGTATAGTAGCCCCCATTTCTCTAGTAGTAGCCCCCCTTTTAGTTATCGCTAGTAGCCTCTATATTATTCTAAGCATTTTCGGCCCATTTCGGCCCGATAGCGACCTACATGAAGTTTAACGGTAATCCGTGCCTTAATTGTACTAATATTATGTAGGGCTATACCGGCGGTAGCCGTGTTAGCCTTCTCGAGGCTATGTGCCTTCAAATTGACCCGTCTAACCGTAAGGAGGACCTTACTAACGAGACTTAATACTTCGACTACCTAAAGTATACCTCCCGTAGCTTGGGCTACTTCCAAGTAAGTCGTTTTGGTCTAAGATAGGTTAGATGGGGCTAACTAGCGTCTAGATTCCCGTAGAATACGAGCCTACTATCAAGGCGGCTAACGGATTGCGCTAGGAGGCCCTAGACTACCCGACCGACGCGAAGAAGGCCGAAGAGGCCTACCAAGCCTATATATCGGTCTACGAGAAGGTTAAGAAGTACGTATTAGCCTATATAGAGTCGGGTTACGCTAATTAGAGCCCTCTAGGAAGTATCCACGTTTCGAAGGCACCGGCAATCTTTATGCCTATATAGGCAAGGCTGAATTTGATATGTCTAGTCCGTCTCGACCCCCCTTTCCCTAGTTTGCCTTAGCTAACCTTCCTTAGGCCCCTAGAAGGACCGCGATACCGCGATGAAAGAAGAGATAGAGCGTAACATAGCTACTAAGGTATATATAGATCCCCTTGACCCCTTTTAGCCCTTACTAACCCTATTTAACTAGACTCCCGTTAAGAAGCGTAAGCGTGTTAGAAACAGCTACGTATCGTCTTAAAAGAAGATGAAGGGGCTCGAGAGAGATTAGAAGGAGGTCGCGAAGGGCCTAAGCGCCCGCCTTTAGCTACACGTAGGTCAAGTTAAGGCGTTTTAGCGCGGTTTGGGTCGTATGCCTACTAGTAAGGCCCGCACCTCCCTCGTAGAGCTAGTAAAGGAGTCGCCGACTCCTAACGACCTATCTAGGGAGTTCGTAACCCCTCGGGAGGTCTTTCGGGGCCGATAGGTCGATAAGATTTCTTTCGGGGTTTAGTAGAGCCCTTTTAGATCGAGAGGACCCGTATGCTTACTTAGTACGAGTCGAGTTTTAGGTTAGTAGTTCTAGTCGCCCCCTAGTTAGCCCGTTTTAGGCCGTTCGCGCCCCTTAAGCGAGGAGTTAGCTAGATATACCTAAATATAGTTTAACCGAGGCTAAGTTCCCTCGGGTTTGTCTGTATTACCTCCCCTCGCCCTATCTAGGCCCGTCTCTACGCCTATTGCGCCTTGATCGGGTACGTGTTACTAAATGTTAAGGGCACCGGCCCGTAGTAGGAGAGGAGAGTTCATTTGGCGCTAGAAGGGCTCCTATCTATACTATGTTACTACCCTATAGTAGAATACTATCCGTTTACGTAAGGGACGGGTACTACCTCGTACTTACGTTCCTTCGGGGCCTCTTTCGACCCTCTATTCGCCTAGCGAACGCCTTAAGAGCCGCCTTGCTTAGGTATTCTACCGGTTCCTAGGTGTTTTCCTCCTCTCTATACCCCTTCTAGGATACAAGGTATTCCTACTTCCTATCGGGCCCCCTTTCCTTCCGGATAATCCTTTCGACCTTATATACGTTAGGGTCGGCCGCCCGTACCTCGGGGGGGTCCTCCTAATCCCTTTAGGTTACTTCCGGCTCGAGATAGTCCTCGAGGAGGGATACGTAGAACGTAGGGTATATATTGAAGCCCTTAGGTAGCTCGAGGCGGTACGCCGCATCGTTGACTACCTTCTATACCTAGAAGGGCCCTACGTACTTGTAGTCTAGCTTCTTCGACTAGCGGACTATGTCGAGGAACCTCGCGTTAAGGTACACCTAGTCGCCGACGGCATAGGTCTTAGGCCTCCGTCCTTTGTCGTACTATCGGGCCTAATATTCCTTTGCTTTCTCTAGCCGAGCCTTTAGGCTGTCCCGAATGTCCCTTACTCTAGCCGCAAGTGCCTTAGCTCGGGGCGCCTTTCCCTCTACCTAGGGCATTTTGGGCTACCTAGCGTAGAGCGGATCCCGGACGTTATACGTCTAGAAGGGCGTTGCCCCTATTACCGCATACTAACTATTATTATAGGCGAACTCGGCTAGGCTTAGGAGGCGTACCTAGTCGTCCTATTCGAAGTTATAGTAAATACGTAGGTATTGCTCTATCGTCTAGTTCTAGCGCTCGGTTTAACTATTAGTCTAGGGGTAGTAGGTAGTACTAAGGCCCCTATAGACCCCTATGTAGTAGTAGAGGCTACTCTAGAACTTAGACGTAAGGATCGGTCCCCGATCGGACGTAATAGACCGCGGGATACTATGTAGACGGACTACCTCTCTTAAGAAGATGTCTACTAGTCCTTCGGCGGTGATTTCCTTCCGATATAGGACATAATAGGCCATCTTGGAGTACCTATCTACTACAACGAGGACGCTGTCGTAGGCCTAGCCTAGAACGGTACTCGGGGGTAGATTAGTAACGAAGTCGAGCGTTAGATCCTCCTATAGCGCCTTAGAAGGTTTCTTAGCGTATAGTACCCCGTAGGGTAGGTACCTCCGAGGCTTTGCTCGGGTATACGCCTTATAGCTACGCGTGTAATCCTTAACGTAGTGCCTAACTTTGGGCTAGTAGTACCCTCTTCGTACTAGTTATAGGGTCCTTTCGAACCCAAAGTGCCCCGATATAGGGTCGTCGTAGTAGAGCTAGAGGGTTTCTAGGCGAAGTAGGCCCGCTAGTACGTACATCGTATCCTAGTAGAAGAGGAATCCCTAGGATTCCTTCTACCGCGCTAGCTACGGCTATTGTGCCTCGTCTCTATCCTAGAGGGCCTTCCTAATTCTAATCGCCTTAGCGTCGGTGCCTAGTACTACCCGAATAGTATTCGCGAGGCTATTCTATACCTCCCCTATCCTAGCTATACTAGCGAGGTAGACGAAGGGTTTGCCGCCTCCGTCTAGTCCCCCTCGTACCGAGGCGACCCTTATCGATCCATCTTAGGGCTCCTTGCCTACGAGTTGCCTCTACAACCTCTCGAGGGGAGTACGTAAGTCCTCTTCGCTTACCTAGCGACTAGAGTAGTCTACGTCCATGTAGTTAGGGCGCCTACTAGCCTTATTAGCTACCCCGTTTTCCCTTCCTAGGTAGTACGTAATACGGAAGTCGAAAACAGAGAGCTACTCGGCCTAGCGAACCTAGCGCCTCGTGAGCTCCTTAGTCGTTATGAACTATCTAAGGTTGTTGTAGTCTATAATGACTTCTACTTAGTACTACGCGCCCTCTAAGTAGTGCCTCTAGTACTTAAAGTACTCGACTACCCCTAGCATCTCGCTATCGTAGGTATCGTAGTTCCTTTCCGCGCTATTCATCTTCCGCGAGAAGAAGGCTACCGGGAACTAGTACGTCTTGCCCTTATACTTACGCTATTGTATTATAACGCCTAATATAGCGTAGGTCGAGGCGTCCGTTTCGACCCTAATTAGTTAGGATAGTTCGAAGTGCTTTAGGACTAGGGCCGTATAGAACGCCTCCTTAAGCCGTTTAAATACTAACTTCGCTTCTTAGTCTAGGATAAGCCGCTACGACTCTTCCTTACGTTGCCTTCGCCTACCTTTAGCCGCATTAGGCTCCCGCTCCGTCAAGCGGTTTAGCGGAGCTACTATCCTAGAGAAGTGCCTAATGAAACGCCGGTAGTAGTTAGCGAACCCGATAAAGATACGTATGTCCCTTACGCTCCTCGGCTCGGGCTACTCTTTAACCGTTGCGACCCTTTCTAGCTCTATCTCGACCCTATTTAGGGTAATTATATAGCTAAGGAACCCAATCCGGTCCTTATTGAACTCGTACTTGCTAAGCTTCGTATATAGCTTGTAACGTTAGAGCCTCTCGAGGATAGTAGTAACGTGTCGGGTATATTCTCCCGGGTTTTAGGAGTATATTAGGATGTTATCTAGGTAGACGATACAGATCGTGTCTACTAGGTCTAACAAGGCGCTAAGGATGTAGCTCTAGAATGCCGCTAGGGCGTTTGTAAGCCCGAATAGTATTATAGTATACTCGAAGTGCCTATATCTCGTACGGAAAGCGGTCTTCCATTCGTCCCCCTATTTAATGCGGATCCTATAGTAGGCATCTCGGATGTTAAGCTTCGTAAAGACCCGAGCATTCGCGAGACGGTCCAAGGACTCCTATATAAGGGGCAATAGGTACCGATTCTTTACCGTAATAGCGTTCAAGCCCCGGTAGTCGACGTATAGTCGTAGGCTACTATCCTTCTTCTTAGCAAAGAGTATGCCGGTACCCGCTAGGGACTTTAACGGGCGGATCTAGCCCTTCTCGAGATATTTATCGAGGTACTTCCTTAAGACTACTAACTCGGTCTCCGAGAGGTTATATAGTAGGTTGTAAGGAGGGGTCTTGCCCTCTATTAGGTTAATAGACAACTCATGTAGGCCGTAATCGGGAAGTAGGGACGCGTCTCCTTCCTCGAATATCCTATAGAGGTGTTCGTACTCCGGCGGGAGGCTATTTAGGTCGTCTCGGTCCGTCTTGGCTATCGACATTACGAAGAGACGCGTGTCCCTATCTAACATAATCCTCGAGAAGTCGGAGGGGCCCAATATAGCGTAGGCGCGCTACCTACGAGCCCCCTTCCTCCTCTAGATAGCCGTTTTAGCCGCGAAGTCTATCGAAGGGTTCTATCGTTCTAACTAGGGCATCCCTAGTACGATGTCGAAGCCGTAGATCCTTCCGACGGCAAAATTGTCTACGTAGCCTCGCTACTAACCGCTCGTGTCCGACACTTCGTAGGTTATACGGTATTTGCTACTTATAGCTAGCGACTAGCCGTTAAGGGTCTTATACCGCTTAGCGTCTATATTACTTAGGGCGAGGCTAGCCTCTTTAGCTACTATACTATCTAAGATATTGGCCTAAGAGCCGCAATCGACAAGCCCTCTAAGCGTACGGGAGTTCTCGCCCTATTGTAGCTTAATATTTAGCTAGATTAACTAGAACTAGTCCCGGTTAACCCGTCTTAGTCTACCGGGCTCCGCGCTCCTCCTTTGTTCCTCGGTATAGACAACCTAGCCCGC
>LFZO01000711.1:0-21787 GCA_001578225.1 Pseudocercospora musae
GCGATCGTGTAGGTAGTCCTCGAGATTAGCTACTAGGTCTAGATTCGTCTTAATTCCTATTACGATTTTATTCGGAGACTAGCCGGTCGTAGCGCTCCGTAAGTTGTTTAGTATAGCTTGCAATAGCGGTAAACACTACGTCTAATCGCCTTCGGGATACTCTAAGAGCTAGAACCGTAGTACTATCTCTACTATCTAGTTAGTCCTTTCCGATTAGCTATCGGTTTAGGGGTAGTATACTACTAATGTAAGTAATTTCGCGCGTAGCCTCGAAAATATCCCTTTTATAAACCCTAATAGCTAGCGAGGATTACGATCCCCGATTAGGACTAACGGAAAGCTTATATCTATTAGGTACAAGTAGTCGATCTAAGCGATTCCCTACTATAAAGCGTCCCAATCCTCGCGGCCCTATACGATAGCGACCTTCTTACTAAATTTATACGTAGACGTTAAGATAGCGTCTATACCGGTCGGGCTAGGGGATAGTACCGTTACGAGGTCGATCGTAGCGATATAGTAAATGCCGCTAGTTAGGGGAATCGGCTATAGTTCGCCGTACGGAGTATATCGCTACGTTCTTAAAAGTAGGCATTTGTAGTAATACTCGATGTATTTACGTAGCTTCCTACTTATACTATAGATATAAAATAAGGCTTAGAGCCGATTATAGCTACGATAAAAGCCCTAGTAATGTCGTTCGTCGTAGGCCTACTCGAATACCTCTTTAACTATAGACTATAGAATATACAAGCGTTTACGGCCGGCTATTAATTCGCGGTAGTAGAGTAGGTCATCGCGTTCAAAGAATTTAATGCCTAGCGGATTATTAAACTCATTACCGGCGAACGGGTCTTTACCCTTATTATATAGTACTAGGTCCTTCGTAATAGCGGGTATATCGATCCCCTCTAGATATATCCGTTCTAGAGCGTTTCGAGCCTACGCCCTACGTACCAATCGCTATACTAGTGCCTATTGCTCGTCGTACTCGTAAGCTAGAGCAAGGCGGCGCTTGAAATCCGGATCCATTTCTACTAGTATCGCGTAGAACGACGCTACCGGCTCGCTATCGAGGTAGTACGAGAAGGGATCGAGATTCTTCGCTTCTAGGTTTTCCTTCGGCGCCTCTATATCCCCTAGTAGACAGCTAAGAGCATCCGGTACTAGATGGATACGACTAGGCCTATAGATTATATTAATGCGGAATTGGGAGAGAAACATCGATACTCTTACTAATTTAAGATTCTACTTACCCGTATTGGTCGTCGTCGCTATCGAAACGGCGTTAGTAAGTCCTACCGCGGCGTAATAGTCTATAAAGATCGTTGTAGGATACGCGGACGCCTATATAAGGTAGCCGATCTTCTTTACTATCTAAACGATACTCGAGTACTCGAGTTTAGTTAGCTAATATCGCTTCTCCGCGTCGCTAAGACTGCGACTAAGAAACAATATCGGCTATATATAATAACGTAGGAACAATTAGGCTTTACTAGTATTATCTAGGATAGGGTCTAGGTTACCCTCGACGTAGTATACTATAGTATCGTAACCGAATTCCCTCGATAAATCGATATCGGTATACAAACGCTACGTGTAATTAAAATAGTAGAGGAATTCGGATATCCTAAACATCGATTGTAGGTAGTTAAAGGCTACTAATAGCTCCTCGCGCTACTATCGGTTCTCGCCCGGTTTCGCTATAGCTACGTACCGTCTCCTTACGTTCCCTAATACCGGCGCTCCCTTAAGTAATCGCGTCTTTTTAGCTTATAATAGCACCGCTATCTAGGCGTAGTAGGGGATATACTAGCGGAGCTAATTCGTTAGTCCGATATATTGTTCCTATTATAGATACTACTATAGATACTACTAGGTAGGTACCTTAGGTAGGTATAGAAGTACCTTGGTAGATATAGACTTTAGAGATAGACTTTAATAATATATAACACTTTTCTCCTATAATTTAATACTATAACAAAATAGTAGTACTACTACTATAACTAGCCTTTAGTACTAACCGTCTATATACGGACTATCCGGATACCTAGCGCCCGCTAATCCGCTAATACAAAGCCCTCCTATATCGCGGAACTATACCTAACTAACCCTACCTAATCTTCCGTACTATACGAAACTACCGCAATTCGGCGTACGTACATATACGATAGCTACTTAGTAACAAACTATAGATCTACGAGCCTTAGCCTCGCCGCAAGCTTACTATATCCCGCTACCTATAGCGCCTAAATCGCCTTTATTTATACTCTCATTTATCGAAGGAAGCGACCTTCGAGCTTACGAGTAAGTATAGTACTTACGAGTAGCTACGAACGCGACCCTTAGTACCTTCCTTAAATCCTTTACTAGATAAGGTAACTACGAGTATATCCCCCCCTTAATTAACGAATTAGTTAGTAATTAATACCTTAGGTCTATATAGTACTACCGGATATCGACCTCGCTCTAGCTACCTTCGAGGACTACAAATTTCCCGAAAACTAAGAAGAACGCGATTACCTAGTATCTAACGCTTATAACCTTCTTACCTTCTTAAATCTTCGCGAGTACTCTACGAAACTCTTCCTAGAAGATCTCAAGTACCGTATTATCGCTATTACCTAGTAGTAGGACGAACTAGTTACCGAAGTTTCCTTATATAGACTAAGATCGGTATCGAGAAACGCTAAGTCTACTAATAACGAAGATTAGGGAGAGTAAGTACCGAAACCTCCTACTCGCTTAGAGGTCGTTAGTACCTAGGTTTATATACCTAACTTAGCTCGTCTCGCCGCGTAGAAGGTAGATTAGTTAACCTAAGACTAGACCTAGAGTAAGCATTTCGCTCGCTAGTTAGAGGAATACTATAAGTCTACTATAGAGACGTTAACTATAGATAGTAATTAGCGTAGTCGGAGAAAGTATTAGGTTCCTCCTAAGCCTACTCCGAAGGCTCGGGATTCTTTAGCTATAATAGAGAATACTCTAGTCGTAACTAGTAGTAGTAGACGTAAGTTTACGATTAACCTACTACGCGGCTTCGATAACTTCGGGTCTTACTATAAGCCTACCGTCCGAGATCTAAGTACTAAGAAGCTACCGATAGTAATCTCCCTATCGAGCCGCTATATTAGTAGCTCCCTTTCCTCGGAAGAAGATTAAGCTACTAAGATATTATAGTACCCGCTAGCTACTAATAGCCTAAAGGGATATAAGACTAGCTTAACCGACCTAAAGGCTTAGTTAACTAAGTAGATAGCTAGGGAGCGTAAGGCGATATAGGCTAGTATACGAGAAATGTAAGAGTCTATAGAAGACAAGATCCGTAAGGTATATAAAGATAGTAGGAAAGAAGCTATAAAGGCTAGGAGTAAGGGTATAGCTAGACTAGCTCTACCTACTATCGGACTAGCCCTATCTATATCCGATAACCTATATAAGATTAATACTTTATAGATTAACTATCTACTACTTAACGGTCCGCGACCTATAGTTACGAGCTAGAATATATAGCCTAACCCTACGTCTATCGGCTAGCCTATACTATAAGGTATAGGTAATAATACTACCGCTAACGCCGGTAATACTATAGTAGTAGTAGATACGAGAATCGATAAGCTAGAGAGGACGATCCTCTAGCTTACCTTAGTCATAAAAGACAAGATAGTTTAGAATAACGATAATAGGAACGTTACTAAACCTAGGGTTATACCGTAAGTCCGACGGTATACGACGGTTAGGTAATAGGGATTATTAGGTCCGTAATAGATATATAGAAGAGGAGCTTAGGATAGGCTATAAGTAAATAGTTTATATAATTATAGCTAGCCCGTATATCGAAATACTACGTTCGGATAGTAGCCCGATCCCTATATACTATAGGGTAGGATAGGTAGGTCTAAGTACCTACTATACCTAATAGGTAACGAGAACTTAGCCCTAAATTATAGATATACGAACCTACGAGAAAATAGGTAGATAGACCTAGGGTTTCCTACCGACTATAGTTACGGTCCTCTACGAGATAGCTTCCCGCGAGATAATCCTCCGTTAGAGTACTCTACGGATTCTAGTCCTTAGAAGTTTAAGCTAGAATTAATCGGATACTTTAATAAGGATCTCGTAGATAATAGAGATAGTAGGGATTTAGGTTCTATAGTATATAAAGGCAATACCGCCTATTATTACGATATTTTCGCTTTTATTACTCGACTCGATATAGCTATCTAAGCCGGTAAATACTCGGCTCTAACCCTACGTCTATCCCTCTATCGTTACCTCTAAGGATCCGCCTTATAATAGTATATATACGCCCTTACTAACGCTTACCGCTTCGCGCTTTAGGAAGGTCCCGGTATCGAAAACTAGAAAGCGGCCCTAACCGAATAGTTCCGATTAGATCCCTTAATCGCCGCTTATAAATTAGAGATAGAACGATATCGTATTAAGGAAGTCGCTACGCGCCGTTCCGTTAGCTCTTACGTTATTAATATTATACGACTCGTATAACAATTAGGTACCGAATCGCTTACTAGTTAAATTAATCTAGTATATCGGAAAGTCGCGCCTAAACTCTATAACGACCTCGATATACCTACTACTAGCTAGACGTACTAGACCCTAATCGATACGATATAGGCTTATTATATTACGTAGATTAAGCTATACCCTCTAGGTAGTAGGACCTCCGACTTCTATAATAGTAAGTCTAACTTTAATAGGCGCGATAGACTAGTAGGAGGTAGGTTACTAGAGCTAGGGTTTTCCTCTAGACTTAATAATAATACTAGATACGCGCCTTTCTACTATAGTAATAACCCTTTTAATAACTTTCGGTAGCGCCCTAACTAATAGTAGCGACCCTAACCTAGGGCCTAGACCTATAGGGGTTAATCCTAGGTCTATAGTAACTAGCGTACCGGAAGCGTAAACGAGAGAATAGTAGATACGCGTAGTCTCCTATAGTATCCGAATCCTTAGAGACCTTCGACGAGGAACGCCGGAAGTATAGGAAATATCGTCCCTATAAATTACGGAAGAATAGATAAGCCTAGTTTCTTCTATAAGTCTACGATAGACTTAGGTTATAAGGAGGATATCCTAGAAGACGGTAGAGGCGTAGACGGATAGTTCGAGGCTTAGGGCGATAATTAAGAGTAGTAGAACGAGATTAAGGATAAAGCCGAGGATACTATAGAGGCTTTCCCTCCTAGTAATCCCTTCTCGGTACCGGTTAACTATATCTAGTAGCAAGGTCGTAGATCCGAGGTTAGCGCCTAATCCGCCTAATAACCTCGCCTAAAGAACTACTAGAATAGACGCCCGACTCGCTATAATATATATAGCGAGATCTTTTAGTCTAGTAACGAGTTCTTTTAAGACTACCTCGATTAGGCTTATCCTAAGGATAATAAAGGCAAGCGTATAAATTCCCTACTTAAGCTAGTAGAGAGAAACGCCTAGAGCTAGAAGTAAATCTAGTTACTTCTAGCTTAACCTTATATCTACTTAAAATACTAGAATACTTAACGATATCGAGTACCTTCGATCGCTTAAAGTCGCTAGAATACTTACTACCGGATAAATAGCCTTAAACCTTAAGTCTATCTTCTACCTCTCTAGAGTCTCTAAAGTACGATTCGATATCTCTAACTAATATATTACGTATATCTCTAAAAGTATTCTCGAATAATCCTACTATATTAGTTACTACGATACTATACGTCTATCTAGTACTAGAGATAGCGACTATATTTTCTAAGGTATTATTAGATATACTAGCTATAACGAAACCGTAGGTCTACCTAGCTTAGCCCGTTATACTAAAATCTTCTACTCCTCTCTAGTAGTAGCTAGTTATACTATTAGAGAGAATAGTAGGATTAATAGAACTATTAACTCTAAGCGATACTAATATAGTACCTCTTAAGGTAGGATACCTAGCGAGTAATTACGCTAGTAATTCGGCGCTATAGGGAAAGAAGAGAGACTATAATATCGATAGCCTAGAACTCTAGGTCTACGGTATTCGAGAGGAGCTACGTACTCCTCCCGCGTATATAGTAGACTTAAGGTTACCTATTATATAGAGTACGGCTCGTCTCCTACTAGGCGATCTAGCTTACGCCTTTAGATATTTTAATATTATTAAAGCTAACTATATCCTTACTCCGGATAGAGAATTTAAACGTATTTATCTTAATACGGGTAATAAAGTATTAATAATAGACTAAGGATAGCTACTCTAGTAACTAGGATAAAACGATATTTAATACTTACTAGAACTACTCAACTTCCGTAGTTTAGCTAGTAATACTTAGTACGAGAAATAGATTAATTTACCGATATACTTCCCTATCTTTATATACGAATCCTATAAGCCTACTCTAGCCTATCTTAAATAGCCGGTACGAGTAATACCGAATCTCCTATATAATATACTCCTAGGTATAGATATTATAATACCTACTAGGTTCTATATATACGCTAGAGTAGGCTATATTATAATAACCGAAAATAACTATACTCTAATACCGATCGCGTTATCCCTAAAGATAGATCGTATCCTACGTAGTATCGTTAAGGTAGTTAGTACCGTTAGGGTACTACCTCGCTCTACGATAATAGTACTAGTAGAAGTAAAAAATCGTAAACGTCTATACGCGATAGATATAGACTTTTAGTTTATCCTAGATACTATAGCCCTTATATCGAAGAAGGCTACGATATACGGATATATCGCTAACGCTAAGATACTAGCGGTATAAGTACGTAATCTTAGTAATAGCTAATAGCTTACTATTCCTCGTAGCTAACGGTTAGGAGAGATATAGTAGCTCTAAATCGACGAGATATATTAGATCGATAAGTTTAACGCAAACCCCGTATCTATAGAGGCTAAGCTAAGTAAGATTCCTCTAACTATATATCTATAGAAGAAGGAAGCGATATTTAGGGAATTGAAACGAGTATCCTATCTACTAGTAGAGATAGAGACCGCCGAAGCTTCTCTAACTAATAACGACTCTATAGAAGACCTAATAGACCTAGAGCTATAGCCTAAAAGCTCTAAGATTACTATCGATATAGGCGCTCCTAGTATTAAAACCTCTATAGGAGTAATAATTTACGTAGATAATCCCGACTCGTCTATAGCCCTTAAATTTAAGTCTATTATAGAACGGGTCCTAGATCTCTAGAGGGATAGAGATATAACTATCGACCTTCCTAAGGAGGATTAGCTAGAGCTCCCGCTTAAATCCGGCTAGGAAAATAAAAAATTTAGTAGTAAAGTTTATCGAATATCGGATACCGATAACGCCGAAGTTAATAAGTAGTTCGATAAGCTATATAGCTAAGATAAGATAGCCTATAGTAGGAAGCCCTTACCGCTATCTTAGCTAGTATTTATAGTTTAGAGAACCTTATTCTACTAGAATAGAGAAGCCTATCGTAAGCCTCGCGTCGTAATCGATATTAGAGGATTAAATAGTATCTTATAGAAGGATACCTATCCTCTACTATTATAAGACGATATTATCGCTAAGCTAAGAGGCTATAAGTATATTACCGTAATAGACGTAAGGTCTATATTCTACTAATTCGCGGTCGCGGTTAAAGACTAATAGAAGTTTATAGTTAATACTACTTATAGATAGGAGTACCTTAAAGTCGCCGCTATAGGATATTATAATAGCGTTTAGTATATATAAAGAATCCTTAACTATATACTCCGTAAGTTTAGAGATAGCGCGAGTTACTATATCGATAATATCGTACTCGGCTCGATAGATCTAGAGTCCTACTATAATCTCCTCCTACGAGTATTTAAGAAGTTAGATTATATAAGGTTTAGCCTCGAACCCGGTAAGGCCTTCGTAGGATTTATCTCTATTAATATTCTAGATAGAGTCGTCGATAGTAAAGGTTTTATAACTTAGGTAGATTAATTAGCTATACTAAAAGAACTCTAGAGGCCCGAGAACGCTAAATAGCTTAAAGAGTACCTCGGCTTAGTCGGATACCTTAGATCTACTATTCTATACTTTAGTAAGATTACTCTTCCCCTTTAAGAAGCTAAAGTAATCGTAGTTAAGGGAAATAACGCTATATAGATTAAGGACGGAAAACGGCGTATATAAATACGTAAAGCTAAGCTCTACTAGACTATAGACATAATTCTTACCTAGGAAACTATATAGGCGCTATAGAATTAACCTAGTTAGGGTTTTCTCTAGTACTTCGACCCTACGTCTATCTTCTATATTAACGTCGATACTTTAAAGGAATTCGGTATTAGCGTTATATATTATTAGGTTAAGGAAGAACTAGAGCTAGAATATAAAGAGCCTAAGCCTATCGCCTATAAGGACGATATAGTCTCCGATTTCGTTAATAGTACGACTTAGCTAAAATAGTCTAAATAATTCCTACGTAATAGACTTAAGGTCGTAGGGTTTACGAGCTATATACTATCGGGAGCGGAATCCCGATATTAGCCTATAGAGCTCGAGCTTTTCGGCGTTATATAGGTAATTAAGAGAGTATCGTATATAGTAGACGTAGCGTTTAAGACTATTATAGTTACTAACTATAGCGCCGTTACCGCTATCGCGAAGAAGACTTAGATTATAACGATTATTTCTACTACTAACTTAAATCGTCGTATAATCTAAGCTACTATCTATATCTCCTAATTTCCTAACTTAGAAATTATCTATTAGCTAGAAAGGAACTATATCGTACTAGACGCTCTCTTACGACTTAAGGAAGCTCGATTCCTAAAGAGAGACGATATTAATACTAGCGGGTTAGACGAGATTCCTACGATATACGTAACGGTCCCGTACCTTACGTCTACCTATAGTAAGAACGATACGGTAGTAGTAAGGAATGCCGGGTCTATTAGTAGAGGCTATCCGGAGTTAATAATAGTCGCTCCTAGCGTACTAACGCCGGAAATCGACTACTTTAGGCCTAATTATAGTAAATATTTTTTTAGCGCGAGCGATAGACGCGAGTTCCTAGTCTACGATAAGATTCCTACCTTCTTTACTAGCCTCCGAGCTATACCCTCCCTCTATATAGAAACGGTAATCTCCCTATCTAATAAATTTAAGAATAGACTATACAAAGTATACTAAGATAATCGCCTATAGTATAGATTACTCTAAGTCCTTAAGTCTATTAAGTAAGTATATATCGAGGAGTAGGAAGCCTAACCTAAGAAGCTATCTAATCGTTAGGCTAGGCGGAAACGCTAATACTAATAGAAACGCGATAAACGCTACGGGGCGGCCCTCTTAGTATAGACCGACGAGCCTTCCGAGACTACTTCTAATAACGATAGAGCTTAACCCTAAGTTAACTATTCTAATACTATCCCTAACGACGATAGAGTTAAACCCTAAGTCGACTAAAGCGAGGAGGTCCCGAGATATTTACCGAAGCCTAATTCCCTACGATCCTCTAAAGATATCCCTTTACGTAAGCTTTAGTATATCCTTAATAGGCCTAAAGACCGGCCGATAGACCTAAGGTTACTAGAAGGTATTCGCTTTTTCTAGGAAGATAGACTTATTTATTATATCGATCTAGCGTTACTTTACTCTCGCCTCTATATTCCTACGAGTCTCGTAGGAGAGATATTTAAAATAGTATATAATCTTAGATACTACGTAGGCTTCTATCGTACTCTTAATCGCGTAAATACTAGTTTCTATATCCGCTATTACCGTCGCTACCTCGAATAATATATCGATTAGTATTCTAGCTATAATAGTAATCATTCTACTAGATATAAACCTTATAGGTAGCTCAATCCGATAGACCTAAGATATCGGCTCCCTATAGATATATAAACGGTAGACTAGATTATTAGTCTTCCTCTAACTAATAATAGGTTCGATACCCTCCTTATAGTTACCTATAAAAAGTCTAAGCGAGTTATACTACTTCTAGGTAAGTACTAGTAGATAGCTAAGATTTAGGTAGCCTAATATCTTATAGCTATTTAGGAAAGATCCTAGCGCGTAGCTAGAGTCTTTATCTACGATCGCGATCCTAAATAGCTCTCGAAATTCTTTACTAGAATTATAAAGCTTCTCGGAGCCTTAATCCTTACGTCTACTATATACTACCCGTAGACTAATAGATAGTCTAAGCGTATAAATCAAACCGTAGAAATTGCTATCCGGTACTTTATTACTACAAATCCTAACGCCTAATAGACGGACGTCCTTCTATCCTTAATATCCTACCTCGGTAGTATTAAGAATATAAGTACCGGAATTTTACTAGACTAAATGTTATTTAGATTCGATCTTAATATCGACGCCTTTATCGGTCTTAGAGAACTTTAGCTATAGTAGTTCGAAATATTACGTTAATAGTTTCGCGATATAGCGGAGGAGTCTTTAGTATTCGCGGCGATAGATATAAAGTACCGCTATAATTCTAAGTACTAGCGAGTCTTATTTAAGCCTAGAGACTACGTAATACTTAGACTATATTACGGATATCGTGTTTATAGTTAGAGCTATCGTAAGTATAGTTACTAGACTATAGGGCCTTTTAAAATTAAGAGGAGAGTAGGTAAATTAGTATATAAATTAGACCTCCCGGACTCTATTAAATTCTATCTAGTCGTATCGGTAGCGTAGCTAGAACCTATACCGAACCCTATAAAGGATCCCTTCGTACGTACGTATCCCTAGGTCCCTACGCCGATAGACCTATAGTCTAAGTAGCTATCTATAATACTAGAGCGTATCCTAAGTAAGCGACTCTCGCGAGGCAAAATTAAATACCTAGTAAAATAGCGTAACGAATAACTAATTATAAATAAATAGATATAGGACGACGACCTCCGTAATAGTAATAACTATCTAATAGAGCAATTCGAGAGTTCCTAGTTTATAGATAGGCAAATCTATTAAATAAAGCCGTCGATCTAATACTATATCCCGTAGCTTACCTTACCTCCTATTATCGACGAGGAAGACGATACCTCTACGCGTAACGAATATCCCTAACCGGAGCCGACGAGATACTAGCCCCTACGAAGCAATTACCGTCTAAATTATACGGAAGTAAGTAATTTAGAGGCGGACGATCCTATACCTACCGCCGGAGTCCTTACGTAGGAGCGTACTATTAATAGGGAAGCTAGGATAGAGTAGTCTAATAGAGATATATTAGAGAGGATACGAAGACTAGATAGGAGTAATCTATTTAGGTAGTCGAAGTCTACTCGCCTTTCCGTATATCCGTAATAGATCTAGTAGGATCTACCCTAAAATCGGTCTCTAACCTTAGATCTATTATAGATTCCTATACTCGTCTTAGTAGAGAAGGTACGCTAACTAAGAAATAGAGCCTTAGTCCCTATGGTACTACGCTTAAGTAAGGAAGATATATAGCGATAGCGAGATACTCCCGCTTTACTAAATACTTAAGTAGGTATATATCGAAAGATCCTCCTAGGTACCTCGCTATCCTATCTTTTTACTACCCTACGGTTCCCTCTTATTACTTAGAATCGCTATCTAGATAACTACCCTTAGGTTTTCCCTCTAGTAGGGGACGCCTAGCTAGGGATAGAAGATCCTTATTAGATAGAGTTACCGCTAATAGACTTACGGTTATTTCTTCCTCTATTACCGTATACGATCTAGTCTATAGTCTACTATTAGACCTAATATTACTTAACCTAGTCTATGCCTCTAACCGCGTATTCTATATTACCTTACTAATACGAAATAGAGTTTACGCCCGAACCGGCGACTTATAGAAGCTCGGACTATACGTAAGTTAAAAGCTTACTTTTAACTCTATTTACCTTACGATAACGATATTAATAACTATTAGTAACTACTACTACGCTAGCGCTAACTATCGCTCTACTATATATATTACTAAGTATAATAACTAATACTAAGATCTACTTAGCGCTATTATAGCCTACGCTATATCTACGATAGATAACGAAGTAGAGCTTATCGCCGCTTCGCGTATCCGTACCGCTATGCGTACTAAAGCCGAGGCTATATAAATCGCCGCCGTATCTTAAGTTATAGTAATAGAAGTAGAGCCCTAGCCTATAACTCTACCGCCGCTATTAGCTATAGCTATAGACGCTAAATCTACTAAAAAAGAGCTTACCGGTACCTAGTTTACCGATAAGTCTATTAAATAAGCTACGAACTCCGCGCCTACGATGGAAGTCGTAGCCCTAGACGCTAAGTCTACCGACAAAGAGATTATCGACGGCATAGATAAGGATAAAGATAACTAGGAAGACGAGCGCGTCGATAAAAATGTTCTAATAGACGATAAGTAGCCCGCCGATAAGGAAATTATTAGGATCCCTCTCCTAGCTAAGGACGCCTTAATCCGTATTATCTACCTAGATATAAAGCCGACCTTCTCGGATATATTTAAGTATATCGATTATAGCTATCCCTCTCTTAAGAGTAACGCTATAGTAGATCTAGTATAGAGCGCCTAAAAATCGCTTAATAACCTTATTTCCTAGAAGTAGGAGATCCTTATAGATATTATAAAGGCCCGACTTCCTAAGGTATCGTTAGTTCCCTATATACCTAAGGACGTTAAGTACGACGAGCGCCTTATAGCTTTTAGTATACGTCGTAGAGAGCATACCCTAATACCTTAGGCCTACGACTTAATAGGTAGCCTCTAAACCCGTCTATACTATATCTATACGAAGGGCTATAATACTAGCGCTATCCTATTCTTCTAAGAATACGACCGATATAGGCGCGAGCTCCTTAAGATCGCTAAATAGAAGCTAATCGCCTATAAAGCTAAAGCTACTTATAATTAAGTCTTCCGTAAGAAGGCTAAGGAAGAGTAGGAAGCTAAGGTAGAGGAGACTAAGCCTATCCCTTAGAGAATCCTAATCGAGGGAAATAAGCGCAAAGCCCGAGCGATAGCTACGTAGAAGGATAAAGCCGAGCGCGCCTAGAAATACGCTAAATTTATAATTAAGAGTAATAAGAAGAGCGAACCCGATACCTATAAGTAGTGCGGGTAACCCGACTATACCGACTTTATAGACGATAATAATTTCGACTATAATCCTAACTAGAAGCTATCGAAGGATATAGAGGAAAAGACGATAGGTACTCGTATCGCTATACGTACTAACGATCTCGTACGCATTATCCCTAGTTAGCTCTATTAGAATCTAATTAGACTAGCGCTACGATATTTCGATCTAGGTAAATACTCTAAGTCCCTTATCGATCTATAGAATAAGTATAGGTTAGTAAAGTATACTAATAGATCCTTCGTTCCTCTAGGTAAGTAGCCGAGAGCGGTACTTAAGAGTATAGGGGAACTATACCTACTAAAATAGATAAAGAAGGGAGATATAACTCCTATAAACGCGAGTTACGGCGTAGATACCCGCTCTCTAGAATAGGCTATAGTAGGATAGAAGCTTATAGACGAAGTTAATACCGGCCCTTTTAGCTCCGATAAGTCTATCCTATATAGATTTACGCTCCCTTCCTCCTTCGACATGCCTAAATATCGAGTACCTAAGTACTAGAGAGATCCTACCTACTCTAAGCTATTAGTAGAATTATACGACGGCGATTCGGGAAAGGTAGGAATCGCTTACGTTACCCTAACTTACTAGTTAACTAAGGGTCGTATATGCCTTACTTACCCTACCGATCCGAACCTTAGCCTCCTCGAACTCTTCTAGGACGGCTTTCAAGTTCTAATAGTAGCTCTAGACCTATCCGGGCGAATTGTACGGGACCTTGTATCTATAGTACAACTCGCTAGACGCGATATTCCCGTTTCCGATACTATAGCTATCCCTTAATACCTACTTAAGCGATAGAGAGCTACCTATATCTAAATAATCTAGGAATTAAGCTACGATATTATATAGGTATCTAACTACGGTATTATTAAGGAAGACATAAAGCGTATAATCTCTAACTACGTTTACTAGCTAGGGCAATTCCTACCCGCTCCTCGATAATTACTAATAGATATAATACTTACGCTCGTACTAGTAGCTAAAGGATTAGTCTTCTTCGACATTCCCCTATAGTACTATAAAGTCCGCGCTTAGTTAACTACTAGCGAAGGCTACGAGGTTCTAGATACGCCGGTCTAGAAGCTATATAAAGATAAGCGTAAGGAAATAGAGAAGCGAGTCGATATCGAAACGACGAGGTACGTTAACGATATAAAGAAGAAGAAGGCTAAGGACGATAGGAAAGGGGTACTAAAAGCTACCGTACCGAAAGCTACTATACTAAAAGCTACTATACTAAAAGCCGCTATACTAAAAGCTACCGTACTAAAAGCTACTATACTAAAAGCCGCTATACTAAAAGCTACCGTACTAAAAGCTACCGTACTAAAAGCCGCTATATCTAAAGCGGCTATACTAAAGACTACCGTACCGAGAGTTACTATACTAGATACTCGAAAGGCGACTAAATATACGTCTATCGGCGACGATAATCTAGCGCTAAAGAAAGCTCCTAAAAAGGTTTCTAAGAAAGCTATTAGGGAAGCGGTAGCCAAGTCTAGCAAGATAGTCTCCGATATCTCCGACGGCGAAGTCGCTAAGCGCCTAGAGCGAGCTTAGAAAAAGGCTAAAATACGCGAAAGCCGACTACGCCGCGACCGTAGATCTACCGACGACAAAGGAACTAAGCCTTCTACTATACCCCAATTCTATTACCTAGGTAAGGGACTACTAGACCTCTTTGCAAATCCTATCTACCGCTATGTCGGACGGGTAGGTTTTGAGAGCCTATATAGAACCTATACTAAGCTACTCGACGATAATATAAGGATTACTAGGAAATACCTCTCGCCCCGAGATATACTAGATTTAATAAGACGAGTATTAGTACTAATGGAGTTAGTAATAGACGTAGGATGCGTTATTGTCGTATTATACTCTAAGGTAGCCGTAGTAACGTACCTAAATTAGCTAAACGATATCGACTTAGAGTATAACCTCCTATAAATCCTCTACGATCGTATTTATACCTTACGTTAGCCGGTTACCGAGGACTATGTCGCGTTCGTATAATACTACGGTACTATACCTATCGAGAACTTCTTTGTACGATAGATAAGCAAGGACGTAGACTATAATACTAACTCCCTAATACCTTAGACCGACTAGTATCTCGATACTCCTATCCTAGCTATAGTAAACGCTATACGCGCTAACCTCCGACTTCTATACACTATGTCTAATCTTATATACTTAGCCGTACCCTTCTTAATAAAGATAGCGGTCTTACGCCGATAGATACTAGTTACTAACCTATATAAAGTAGGTAATCTAGATATTCCCTAGTAGGATATTCGTTACTTTAAGGATAATAGATAAGCCGAATAGCTTCTTAGGTATCTTAGTAGGGAACTAGCTATAGTAGCGCTAGCTTAGATATTTATAGCGGTCGAGGACGCCTACGCGAGAGTAGACTTTAGTCCTTTTAAGTAACCTACGATATCTAATAATAACTACTTTATTTAGGTAGGAGTACGCCGTATTAGTAGTAGAAGTAACGACCCTCCGTTACCTACGTACCCTCCTACTTAGCCTTAAACCTTCGCTCTACCGAGCCCAAGTATTGTCAATAACGACGCGTCTCTAGAAATCGTAGCTATACTCCGGAAGTTCCCCGATAACTAGTAGAAGGGCGTCGACGTATTAGAACTTATTATATTCGTAGTAATAATAGCTTAGTACCTCGACGACTATAGTATAATCGACGAAGACGTAGGCCTTTCTACGACCGCTAAGGACGGTTAGTCGGAAGAAGATACTAAGAAGTATAATGCGGTCGGTACCTATATTAGAACCTTTATAGTAGGGTTCGCTATACTCCCTCCTACGATCTATAGCGAACTCGACGAATAGGTAATAAGAAAGGGCAACGAAGACAAGCCTATAATCTTAGGCTAGGTAGATAAGATAGCTCCGAAAGGCTAGTTAAGTCTCTTAGATATTATAAACTACTACGAAGAAATGTCTATATTCTAGGAGGAGTTCCTAACGCGCTATTACGGTACCTTAGGTCTATCCGTAGGTTCGCCCGACTAAGAAGAGCTAAAGCTACCTCTAGTAGACCTCTAGGAACTTATTACGAAGATACTAAACGATACTAAAGCGGTATCTACCGCCCTTACTACGATCGATATACTACCTAAAGATTAGGCCTCGAAGTATTATAAGTATAAGGAGAAGCTATTCTAGTAATTCCTATATACTATATACTAATATATCGAGGTAGCGTACGAGACCTAGAAGTAGGAAACGATTAGTATTAAGCTCCTCTATAGCTACCTTGCGACCGTATTTAACGAGATACTAGAGCTAGTTCGACGCTCCGTACTTAAGATTATAGTAAAAGGCGCCGGTAGATAGCTTAGTAATACGGAGTCCTAGAGGGATATACTTACTACTTTAAACGCTTTTATAGGCGCTAACCGCGTCCGAGCCTACTATAGGCTATACATGTAGTAAATCGGGCGTCTACGTAGTTGCGGACATTCGAGAGCTAGGGGATTTTATTATAGATACTACTATAGATACTACTAGGTAGGTACCTTAGGTAGGTATAGAAGTACCTTAGTAGATATAGACTTTAGAGATAGACTTTAACAATACACAACACTTTTCTCCCATAATTTGATACTATAATAGTTCTAATTTCTAGGCCGATTCTAGGAACTATAGGGAAGTAATCGCTACTATCTTCTCGTTACTCGTAGCTAAGCCTAAACCGCTAACGTATTGTCCTAATAGCGTCGTAGACGGGAACCCTAGAAAGGTTTTCTTCGGACTAATACTAATGCGTACTACGTCGAGTAGGTAGAAGACCGTGTCTAAGTAGCGGAGGTACTCCTCTAACGTCTTCGAAAATACTACGATGTTATCGATATAGGCCCTTACGAAACCTCGGCAATCGCGTAGAATGCGATCTAGTTTGCGCTATACAAACTAGACGCTATTTAAGTAGCCCATAATGGCGATATTGAATTACTCCTACCCTCGGTAGGTATTAATCGCTAGCTTATAGCGATCCTCCTTCTATACTCCCTACTAGTAAAAGAAGGTAAGATAGTCTATCGTACTAATAAAGTTATAGCCGACGAGGAGACTGAATAGATCTACCTATAGGGGGATCTAGTAGCTATCGGGAATGCTTACCCGGTTAAGGCCCTAGATGTCTACGACTACCTACGGTTTATCGATTAATCCCCCTTTACCGTTAGGGACTATCTTCTAGACTACGAATACTAGAAACCCGAAAGGGGTTAGCTCGGTTATGAATTGCATTTTGCCCTAATTGTATAGATCCTCGTATATCTTGTCGACTACCTCCCGGTCTCGCTTCCCTAGGTTAATTACCTTAGGCGGCGGAAGCTTATTAAGGTAATCGGGGACCGTAGGGATAGGCATAAACTCTAACTCCGGAATGTCTACGATCGTGCGGCGATTAGTAAAGAGTTATAGGTACTTTTCGACTACCGAAGCGATTTCGTTAGCTCGATTAGGCTCGCCGTAGATCGTAACCCCTAAGGAGTATTTTCGTTCCAATTCTACTACCGTTATTAGAGCGTTCGGGTTGAGGGCCGCTAGACCGTAGTCGCCGGCGTCGACATAGAACGCGCCCTCGAAGGAGCTATCTAGTAGGGTTCCTACCTACTAGCTAGCCTTAAGTCGTACCCTCTATATAGAATCGTTACGTAACTAGGTATAGGAGAAATTAGTATCGACTATCTAGTTATATATAGACACTAATAGTAGCGAGCTAGCTAATAATCCCTATATAGATCCGTATAGTTATAGTATTACGCCTCCTTCGAGTATAAAATCGCGGCGCTATAGGAGATCCCTAGCGTACTAGATCGGTACTATCGTAACTATACGAGGTAGTAAGGTAATATCTTTAGCGACGTAAACCGGACGATTAAGGACTAGCTTACCCTTCTTTCGCTTAACTACTACTTCGAAGCTAGCATTGCCCTAGCTAGACATAGTTACCTTCCGTATTAGTATATCGATTTTTATTCCCTTAATAGTAATCGAGTCTATTCTAAGTAGGATTTTGGCCCTTAGCTTTGGTACTAAGTAGACTTCCCGTACTATATAGCCTAGGACTACCTCGCCGTTAGGTAGGACCGCTAGGACGAAGAATTCTAGGAGGATATATTCTAAGGTTGCCTAGGCGCCGGCAATCCCTCCGATCTCGAGCGGCTTACGTAGTTAAAGTACCTCGATATTAGGGCGCTATCCTAGTACGAACGCTTTCTCGCTAATCGTTATAGTATAGCCGGTATCTAAGTAGATCTACTCCGTCGTACCTCTAGGCGTAAATCGAGACGGGAACGTTATGTATTAGAAATTGCGGAAAGCGTAGCTACGTTAGGTCGAAGGTAGGGCTATCGATCTCTAGATATCGGGATGAGCTAGTAGCCTCTACTATACCGGGAGCGTAGGCGCCGTTTTCCCCCTATAGCCTCGTTTTAGGTACGTATATAGGAGGTTGCCTAAGGCGAAGCCTAGGTAGTAGATCTTGTAGGCGTGCCTAGATGCGACGAATAGCCGAACGGCTATAGGTATCTTAGTCTTCGGTAGCGACAATGGCCTAGGTTTTTGGGAGGCTATCGATAGTAGAGTTCCTATCCTACCGAAGTACGCTCTATAATCCAAATAATACGGATTAGTATAGTAACTATCTAAGCTAGCGTCGCCGAAATGTCCTTGTTCCCGGTCGGGTTACGGCTAGTAATCTTCTAATGCCTTAGTGCCCTAGTGCTCCGGCTAGGTATTACCCCCGTTAGGCGACCCGGCGTAACGATCTAGTGCCTATCCGGCTTGATGCTCCTTACTAAAGTAGGCTTACTCGCGACGGTCGCCCTAGCGTAGCCTTAGGTTAGTATTGTTTACGCTATAGGGTTTATTCTCGATCTATTTTAGATCTCTTAGTAGGAAGATCCTCCTTTGCTACCCGCTTGCGTTTGGTTCCTAGCGATTGTTCTACTAGTTATATCTATTAGTATAAAAACGGGGGTTAGGGTAGTTACCTATCGCCTTAGCCCGATTAGAATTCTCCCTCTATCTACGGCTACCGTCGGCCGCTCGCGGTAGAAAATTACGACCGTTCCTAGTACGATTAGGTTGCGTTCGGGCCTTACCTACTCCGTTTACTATCTGTTCCTAGACGTGGAACTTCTTTTCATAGGCCGTAACGAATTCGTCGGTCGTTGTGTCTTCGTCTAGTTTAAACAAGGCTTCTTAGAAGCGCGGCTCTAGGCGGCGATATACTTAGAGTACTTGGAGCTCTTCGCTAAACCCTACGTCGCCTACTAGTCGCATCGTAGTAACGATGTAGTCTATAATCGATCTACTAGCCCGAACATCCTTCTAGCTATAGGATTACTAGTCGAGTATTCTTATCGCCCTAACTAGGGAGACCTTCTAGCGCTTAGCGAGCCGTTCTTCCTATCTTTTAATTCCTCTACCGCCTCTAAGATAACGACGGTCACGGTCGGCGATCTAGGCCTAGTACTACGATTAGGCTATGCCGCGAAAGTAGAGCGATAGGTTAAGGCGTACCTCCTCTAATCCGACTATCCGTACGTAGTCTTTAGTAGCTAGGACAAAGGCGTAGACCGAGCGATAGGTCATCTTATTACCTACTAGAGTATAGTCGCCCTTACCGTACTCGGTTACGCTTAGCGTCGGATTAAAGAATCCTAGGCGTAATAGGTCGAAACGCGCCCTAAGGCGGTCGTGTATTAATTCTTTAGAATCGGAAGACGAAGAAGATCTATCCCGGTAGTATCTATAACGATGTATCCTACGATGTCCTCGATAACTACGCCGGCTATGTCCGTCGTCGTCGGTAGAGCTCTTAGACGAGGACGGCGAACCCTAGGGGGGGTAGTTACGTCTACTAGAGCGTTTTCCTTTTCCATTGTAGCGGCCTATATAGCGTCCGCTACGATTAGAGCGATCGGAACGGTTACTATCCTCGCTATTAGGATCGAGGCCTCTTACATTACTACGAGGTCTATAGGCGCGACGCTCCTTATTACTATAGCGATAGTTACGCAAGTAATAGCGACGGGTATTAGGGCGCCTATCGTTACGGTCCCGTAGGGAATCGTAGCGACTATAGTTAGACCCGAGTCTAGCTCTCCTTAACCGGGAACGCTAGCGCTAGTAGAGATAATCTTCTACGTAATCGTAGAATTTCCTTTTACGCCCGCTATAGTCCTCGTTATAGCCTCGCCTAGTATAGGATCCCCGGTCCTCCGGTACTAGTATAATTCCCTACTCTAATAGGAACTCGATTACGGAATCGTCTAAATAGACGCCTCGTTTCTATACCGACTATCTTAAAGCGTCGAACCGTTAGCGTTCCTACTAGAGTTATATATTATCGCGATCGATCTCCTCTATCTCCTCTAAACGCGAGCGACGCACATCGCTACTATAGTTATCGGGGCGGCCTCGTAGGTAATTACGTTCTATAGGGCCTTAACGGTCGTCTACTACCGGGTATAGCGACGAATTGAACGGTAACGAACGACGTATCCGCTACGTATAAGGTCCTTGTAAAGGTCGTCGCTAAAACACTAAGGGTAGGGTATCTATCGACCGCTAGGATACTAGCGAACGCAACGGGGCCTACGAACGCGATGCCGCTCTCCGCTAGGTCGCTATCGGCGTATTTCCCGTATCCGGTAGTTCTAGCTACGGCGAATACGTACTCGACCGCCTCGAACGAGTTGGCGGCTCGCTCTATTAGGCAAGTCTAGTACGCTCGATGTCTATAGGGGAGTATATTTCGGGGTAATATTGCTTATAGTAGTACGACTCGCGGGTCGTAGGAAGTGCGGCTTTTACTTCCTTAACTACCCTAGTAAGTAGGCCTTTGTCTACTACCTACTATCCTAGGAAGTTGAACTCGTCTAAGACCTATAGGCTTAGTTCTTGGACCTTGGCGGCCGAGGGCCGTGGATTCCCTACAATAGGATAGTAGTATAGGACGTAAGCCGCTAATAAGTCGATACGGCCTTGCTTACTCCTTAACTAGGCCGCGAAGGTATCGCTATAGCTTACGTATTACACGATGTAAGCATAGATCTATATTATATGCGGTTTAATAGCCGGTAATCCAAAACTACGGTAGGGGGAATGTAGTTGGACTACTAGATTAAAGGAGTGCCGTTTCTAGTCGAGTTAGAAGCGGGACCCGAGCTAAAGAGGTTTTCTAGTAGTATCGTAACGTTGTCGATATAGAATCTAGGACGAACGAGTAGCTAGTATTCAAGATCTAGTTCCCCTACTACCTATTAGAAGTAGGAACCATAGTCGTATTAATGCCGGTACCTTCTCTCTATCTAATAAGTCCTACTCGTACTAGATCAAAATTGTAACCGGTAGTTGTAGCTATACCGCCTACTCCGACTCGCAGTTACCCTAATAGAGGCAACCTACGATGAAGCGAATATAGGAGGGTATTGTAGTACCGGCGGCGCTATAGAGGCGGCCGTCGACTAGTACGGAAGTGTAGTAAACCGGCTACTCGCGAATCGAGTCGAATAGGTCTAGATCGTAGAGATTGGCTAGCCGATCGTGTAGATCCACGCTAATCGTCTTTGTCTAGTCCGTATCGGCGCGATATCGCGATAGCTCGTCGGTTTAGGTAGTAGTAGAGGTAGATTAGTATAGTAGCTAACCGTATCGTAAGCCTAG
>LFZO01000712.1:0-50132 GCA_001578225.1 Pseudocercospora musae
CTTAGCTCTTTTCTTCTTTCTTAAGGCTTGTTTAGTCTTAGACATTTGTAAGACTCGCTTTACGTCTACTATAGTCTTCCTATACGTAGAATACGCCTCTTTTGTCTTGCGACGCTTTAGGCTCGGTACGCGATTATTAGGTTCATTATCCTCGTCGTAGATGCGGTTACTAAGCTCGTAGTCGCCTTAATGTAGTTGCTAAGCGCTACTACGGATAGTAGGTTAAGCTACACGCTTATCGCGAGCTATCTTGCGCGGTTGTTGTAGGATATTAATGTCGAAGTTTTCGCGAGGTAAGAATTAGCAATATAGCTTAGAAATTGATAACGTAACCTACCCGAGGTTTCTACGGCAATAGCGACCTAGGCGATATGTAGATACTATAGGACGAGCACTAAGTAGTACAAAAGTGAAGCTTCCTTTATATAGCCGGTAGTATAGCCGGTCTTTTAAGTAACGCTTGTAGAACCCGGAAAAAGTCCGGGTTCTAACCCGAAATTAGTGTAGGTCCTAGAACCCGAACCTAAACCAATCGTCCGGTTCCCGCCAAGAAACCGAACCCGGACCCAATTTCTCGGGTTGTACCCAACCTACTAGGACGTCTAGTATATATAGCTAACGCTAGCGAGTATAGTCTCGAGGATCTCTAATAACTAGTAAACGAGATAATTATCGTTAACGGACTTCTATCCTATAAGTGTAGAGATAGAGGAATAGGTATTATATAATGTTTAGCCGCTACCTCCTAACTATTTCCCCTTAAAGCCTACGAATTGCGATTTATTAGATTAGAAACTATAGGGGCTATAGGCTATACTTATACAAGTATAGTATAGGTAAGGTAATAGCTACTTACTATAGCCGGCCGTATAGCCGGCTAGCGACTATAGGGTAAATAGAGTATATATAGTAGAGTAAGTAGCGTACTTTATTAAAAACTTATATAGTTAGCTCTCGGGTTAGTATAATAATAAGGATAACTAACTATATATAGATAGCGACTTATATCTATATATAGTGCCTAGAGCTCGGTAAAGATCTAAGGGACTTTACCTAGCTAGCTAAAATACTAGCTACATTAATTTTATTAACCTTACTATCTATAGACCTAGACCCTCTTTTTAGGATTCCTATCTAGATCCCCTTAATATCGCTTCTACTTTCGCTTCGAGGACTTATTGCCCTCCTCCTCGTTATTACTAATTAATTAGATAGAAGGGCTAAATCGAGTATCTTCTTCCTTATCCTAGTTCTTACTCTCCTCTTCCTTAATCGTCGCTTCCTCTCTAAGTAAGTTGTCTAATATTATAGTATAAGGGTTATTCTTCCCTTAACGTTTCTTCTATATAAGAAAATTCCGATTAATTATAATTATCTTAAAGATAGTCGGACTATATATTCGATTGTATCGATACTAATACTATCTACTACTAAACGAGCGCTCTATTCCGATTCCTATCCTAGGGATTACTAGGATATCTCGAGCGATTGTAGCGATTATTAGATAGCTCTCGGCGATCCGAGACTATATTCCTAATATATTATCCTCTAACAAATCGTTTATAAGATAGGATAAATCTAATTCTCGTTAGCTTATAGCTTATAGTAATAACTATACTAAAAGTAGTACTTACTTTACCTTCGATATATCTCGAGCTCGTCTAGAGCTCCCCTTACCTCGATCTCGTCCTATTTAGGGGCCTAGGTACTAAATATAAACGATATTCGCAATTTCTTAACCTTCTTCTATATTTACTAGCCCTTAGCTCTATATACTATATAATTAGAGTATTCCTTAATAAGCTCCTTTAATACTAACTAGTAGTACTCTTCCTATTTTGTTTTATCCTTCTACTTGTCCTATTACTAAAATTTGGTCTTCTATATTAGATAAAGGAGGACTATAATACTATAGATATCGCTAAAGGTATCGAGAGTAGTCGAATAATATTTATTAAGCTTTTATTCTAATACTATAAGTACCTTCGTTATAGTAACTTTTTAGAGAATACTTTTTTTACTTAGCTTCGTTATAGATCGATCTAGTTCGTTAAAGAGCTACTTGTAATACCTAAGTACCTAATAGATAGTTAGTCCTCGGGTTCTACCTATTATATTCGTAACGATAGCGTATAGCCTTATAATCGAAACAAGATATTTAGCCTATCTCTACTCCGCCTCGGTTAAGGCTAGCTATTCGATACCTTAATTAATATAGTACTAGTCTACTATATAGCGTAGTTTATATACTCGGACTAGTATATAGAACGACGAGTCGAATCTAGTCTTAATATCCTAAGTTAATTAAAGTAGTCGTTTCGGAGGCTAGGATTACTATTTCTTATTCTAAGCAATACTTTTACTATTAATCCGAGGCTTGTCTATAAGGTTTGTCTAGATAAGTACGAACGTATACTATCGCTATAAGCGAGAGTTACTATACATACCGTTACTCGAAGTATTATAAGAAGTATAAGAAGGAGATTGCTACTAATGTAACATTGCCGTCTAGTAGATCTAGATTAGTTAGTTAAGAACACTAGTAGCTAGCTATATAGCCGGCTATAAGTACTAGCTATACTTACTTTATAAACAACTATAGGAAGACTCTATTCCTTAGAAGCTTTTATAGCTACCTTTAAAGTACTTAGCTTATCCTATACTTTCTTTTCGTCTAATATCTTCTACTACTCGTCGTTCTAAGGTATTAGCTTTAATTTCGTAAATAGCGCCTAGATAGCGATTTATACTACGTAGGCTAGATAGGGAACCTTCTTAGGAGAGGGAATTGTTACTCTTGTATCGAATAGTAGGTCTATATCTATCGACTCTATTGCGAGACTAGTCGGATCCTTAGACCTTAAATCGTTCTCGTATTCCTTGTTAGTATCCTCTAATAGCCTAATAGATAGTATTGTTTATATCGCGATAGTTTAACTAAGTTTCTTAACCGCTTTCCGTCTAAAATTAGTATTAGTATAAGATAGCTACTAGAAGGGCTATCTATAAGTTTTTATAGAGTATTTTATTATTACTTACGTTATGTATCGTAATAGCAATTAGCTTAGTATAAACTCTAACTTACTCTAGCGCTTTTTAGACTAAACCTACTATATTTGCTCTAGAGTAGGTTCCTATAATATTAGGAAATCTAATTATTAACTAGTAGTATTTCTATTACTTATCGATAAAGTAAACTATATTAGAGAGGAACAATACTCGTATCGTCCTATTCAACTAGCTATTAATTGCGAGCGCTATCTAGTTAGCTAGCGCTACTAGATCCTTAATCTCTTTAATAGTACTCTCTATATTTTATACGAAATTACTATATTAAGTACTTACTAAGAGAAACGAGGATAGATTATTAGTAAGGTAGTAGTACGTTTTTTAGACCGATTCCCTCTCGAAGAAGTCTTCTAGAAGTCTATTAATAATAATTATCTCGTTTACTAGCTAATAGAAATCCTCGAGACTATACTCGCTAGCGTTAACCTTATATACGTCCTTCTTTCCTTACTATAATATTATTAGACTTATTTATTATATCCTAAGTAGCTAGCGTATAGCTAGCGTATAGCCGGCTATATAGCTAGCTATAGGGAAGTACTCTTACCTTAGTCCGAAATTCGGTATCTACCTCCTCCTATCGATCTCCCTATACTAAACAATGCTTTTAAGTCTTTAAATACTTCGTAGTAGTAGTATTACTATCCCTAATTAATAGATGCTTTATAACTAGCCTATAGAAATTCTATATTACTACTAGCTAACCCTTAAGCCTATCGAGTATAGTAACTATCCTATATATAGCTCCTTTAGTTAAATACTTCTAGATAAAACTATTCCTACCCTTACTTCCCTAATTAATAGGAAACTTCTAGATATTCTATAGCCTCTAAAGTAAGGGATAACTAGAGCTTTTCATTATATTCTACTAGGTCTCTCGGACCTATTAATAAAAAGCCTCGTAATATTCCTTCTTCTAGATATAAACATTATTATATTTATCGAAGATAGCTAGATTAATAACTAATAGGGCCCTTAATTAAGTATTCTCGGGAGAGAAGAGATTTCGTTAGGCTATCGATACTAAAGATTAACGAGAACGTTAACTATCTCTACTAAAGGATTAAGCCTCTACTAAACTACTTCTTATTCGAATAGTCGATAGTAAGGTATTGTTTCGTCTTCCTAGAGAACTTTAGATAGATAGACTTAAAGCTCTATTGTTTCCTCCTTACTCTTAAGATCTAGTCTATACTTCTAATAACTATCTAGAGTATAATTACGACCTTGTTATTTATAGGCTTAGTAATGAACTAGTATTAAGGATAGTAGGAACATTAAGGAGGTTAGTATTTAGAGGTATAGTAGCTTATAGATATAGCAAAATAGCTACTTTAATAGTAATCTTAGGATTAATAACCGAGAGTCCTAAGGAGCTTTAATAGTTAGATAGATTACTATAAAAGTAAGACAGAAAGGTAAAAAGGTCCAAACTATAATATAAAATTATAGATAGCTAGGTATAAGACAAAATTTTAATAATATAGGTCGCTAGGCTAGTAAGAAGGATAGAAATTCCGGGATATATAGTCGCATACTTATAATCTTTATTTTAGTAGTTATATAAACTACTATACGAACTAGTCTATAGCTATCTACTCGGCATCTTACATAACTATATCTCTAGTCGTCTACTATACTCTAGCGCTATCTACTACTATATAAGTAGAACGTATATAGTCTATAGCTACTTATCCTAAGCTAAGACATATTCTATCTTTCGAATTACTAAGATATATCGTTAAGAGGTACGTTAGCTTTAATAATCCCTTATAGCCTAGCTTAGCTAGTATCTTATAGTACCTATTCGTCTCCTCTAGCTACTTCCTCTCGATATCGAAGTAATAGTAGAGAGCTTTTACTCTACTACGTCTTAAGTATACTATATCCTTAAAGTAGTAGCGGTAGAGATTATAGTTCTAAGGCTAGTAGCTAGGCTAATCTAAGCGAGGCGTACTCCTAAAGTATAGTAGAAAACTTTTATCCTATATAAGAATATTTCGAATAACTATATACTTAGTAAGGATATAGATTTCGTATAGTATTAGGAAGCGTCCCTAACTTAAAGCTTTCTATAGAATTATTAGTAAGACCTAACTTTTTAGTTAGCTACATAGCCGGCTATATAGCCGGCTATAAAGGATATACCTAAACTCTACTATTTCCTACTACCTTTAATAGCTTTCTAATCTAGACCTTAGTCTTTATATCCCTCTTAAACTATCTAATTGCCTATAGCTTTCTCTTTATCGAATAAATAGCCTTATACTAATATATATATACTACGCGAAACTCGATATCGAGAAATTTTAAGTAGTAAAGCTCCTAAGCTACCTCTTATATCTTAGCTTTATAACTTAGAGTAAGAGCCTAACTCGGATTAATAAAATCCTAGTTCTTAGAATCTACGGATAGATCTTTTATATCTAAGTTACTCTATTTATACTATTCTATTAGATAATCGTCGAGTACTATCTCTATTAAGCTTACGCTAGTTAAAACATCTACTACTATATATTTATCGTATAGATCCTCTTTATCCTTTACCTTAATCTCTTTCCTAGATTATATTAGTATTCGATTAATAATAAATCTAATAAGGCTAGCTATATAGCTAGCTATAGTAGTACTTATCCTCTATTCCTCTACTATAAAAAGACTAATCTTACGTTAGATAGCTTCTCTTCTTGTTTAGCCTTACTTTTCTACTAGAATATAGCTTTATCCTACTTAGGTATCTCCTTCTACTTCTCTAGCTACTATTAGAATATAGTTTACTTAGCTCTTTTCTTCTTTCTTAAGGCTTATTTAGTCTTAGATATCTATAAGACTCGCTTTATATCTACTATAGTTTTCCTATAAATAGAATACTCCTCTTTTGTCTTATAACGCTTTAGGCTCGATATATAATTACTAGGTTCATTTTTCGCGTTACTAATATAGTTACTAAGCTTATAGTCGCCTTAATATAGTTACTAATTACTACTATATATAGTAGGCTAAGTAAAACGCTTATCTCGAGCTATCTTGTATAGTTATTATAGGATATTAATATCGAAGTTTTCGCAAGGTAAGAATTAGTAATAAAGCTCTAAATTTTGAAACGTAACCTATACGAGGTTTCTACGGCAATAGCGACCTAGGCGATAGGTAGATACTATAGAAAGAGTACTAAGTAGTACAAAAGTAAAGCTTCCTTTATATAGCTAGTAGTATAGCTAGTCTTTTTAGTAACGCTTATATAATCTAGAAAAAGTCTAGATTGCGACCTAAAATTAGTATAGGTCCTAGAACCCGAACCTAAACTAATCGTCCGGTTCCTACTAAGAAACCGAACCTAGATCCAATTTCTCGGGTTATACCTAACCTACTAGGCTATCTACTCGATAGTTTAGGCGTCCCTTTACTAAGTAAGTAATAGCTCGGTTATAAACGATTATCTATAACCTTATATAAGTTTGCTTAATAGTATCCTCGCTATTTTACGTAGTACGTACTATATATATCTAATAGTACTAGGAGCTAGATTATCTAGATTATCTTTAATAGTACTATTGCTATAAATAGTAATATCTACTATAGAGTTATTATAACTTAAGCGATCGACGTCCTTCTTAACGTATACTAGAAGTATAATAAGGATAGCTCTCTATCTATTATCGGTATAGATTCTAGAAGTCTACTTATCCTACTTTTACTATATAGTAATATCTATAGTAATCTTATAGTATAGGGTAGGAAACAATATATTAATAGACTAGGTCTCGCTACTATAATTAGGTCGCCTCGATAAGCTATTAGTAGGGTTATTAACTCCTAGCTAATATAGTATATTAAAGTTAAACCTAGCGAGGTAGAAAGCCTATTATACCTATCTATCTATAATCCTCGTAACCTTCGTAATACTATAGAGGTTATTATAATCGGTATATACTTGTGTTATATACTACGTAGGCTAGCGAAGGAGAGTACCTATACGTAGTACTAGCTACGAACCTATAGGCGACGACGTTGTCGATAGAGCTAAATCTCTCCTATTCCTAAGGATACGAAAACTAGCGCCTAGGCATAAAGGAGTCTAGCTCTAAGGCGACTAGCTATTTAGAAAACTATCTAGCTACCTATCGAGCCTAGTATAGCTACAACTATTATAAGAACTAATACTAGGTCGATAGGCTAACCTTTCTAGGAAGGGAATCTATCCTAGGGATAAGGAACTAGAGTAGTAACCTAGGACTAATTGTCCCGAAGAGAAGGCAGGAATAACTAAAGAGGAAGGTTTAAAGATTACTAGAAGGAGGAGGAAATATAGAGGACAAAGCACTTAGTATATCCTATAGGCTATAGCCTATAGCCCCTAAGGGAGTATAGCCCTAGACTTACCTCCTAGGCCCTAGCTCCTATAGGGATACGAATAACATTAGTTCTAAAGGCTAGATATCTAATATAAACTACTCCTTATACTATATATAAGGTAGCCTACAAAGAATACCTAAGTATAGAAGCTAATATAGGAAATCCAATTTCTAGCAATATAGGTTATATAACTAGATACTAAGTAAGAATAGAAATAGTTCTTAGTTTAGTAGAGAGCTAATATAGAAGTTAACTAGAAAGTAGGAGGAACGATAAAGACCCGTATTTAAAGGGAAGGGAGGAAGGGGAGGAAAGGGATAGGGATACTACCCTATTCCCTAAACTAGATATCCCTCCTTCTTAGCTTAAGAGCTATAAAGGAACAAGTTAAAGAAAAGGATAATAATCTAGAGGAGGTAGACATAATCTAGTTAAGGTAATAGAGATATAGGGGACCTCTTAATGTTTAAAAGACTAGTATAAACAAGGATAGGGCTTAGTATCCCTAATAGTATAATAGAACATAGAGGTTTTTAACGCTATATAAAGCTAGTAGGGACTTTGAGGAAGTTAGGAAGGTAGAGTAAAGGGATTTTTCCCTCCTAAGGAACTCTAGAGATAGCTACTTGTCTACGTTTAGAATAGTATAGCAATATGAAATCTACTACTATATACTACGTACTATCGAGATAATACTTCTAGTACTTAAATTCTTCTACGATTACTAACACCTCTTACTTATATATCTTATATTAGATCTTAGCGTCGAGTATCTTACGTAAGAAGAAGGTAACTAGATACTACTAGTTATTAGTAGTAGACTACTACGACATAATAGTAGATATAGTAAACTATAAAGCGTTAGTCTCGATACGAATAAGCTTATTAGGTACGAAGTAATAGAGTAGTAGTATATTAGTAAAGCGTCGCTTTAGGTTATTAAACATAGCTTATATCTTATTAGTCTACTTAAGCCTTCTAGAAGGATTAGACTTAGTCTTTATAAGGTTAGTAAGTAGCAATGTAAGCCATACGTAGCCTTTAATAAATCCTCGGTAGAAGTTAGTAAAACCTAGGAACGATTAGAGTTCCTTAATAGTCGTAAGGGTTAGCTATTTAGTTATAGAGGCTAGCGAAAGAGAGTACCTATACGTGTTATTAGCTACGAACCTAGAGGCAACGACGTCGTCGATAGAGCTAAATCTCTCCTACCCGCCGGCGCTACCTAGGAAGGTAGTACAAGGCGCCTAGGTAAAAGGAGTCTAGCTCCAAGGCGACTAGCTATTTAGAAAACTGTCCGGACTACCTATCGAGCCTAGCGTAGCTACAACTAGTACAAGAACTAATACCGAGTCGATAGGCTAACCTTTCTAAGGAAGGAATCTATCCTAGGGACAAGGACCTAGAGTAGTAACCTAGGACTAATTACCCCGAAGAGAAGGAAGGAATAACTAAAGAGGAGGTTTCAATAACTACTTAAAGGAGGAGGGAATATAGAGGATAAAGCACTTAGTAACCCTATAGATCTATAGCCCTTAGGGGAGTATAGCCCTAGACTTGTTCCCTAGGCCCTAGCCTCCCCCTAGGAGCACTAATTTAGTTCTGAAGGCTAGGTATCTAACACAAACTACTCCTTATACCGTATATAAGGTAGCCTACAAAGAACACCTAAGTATAGAAACTAATGTAGGAAATCCGAATTCTAGTAGTATAGGTTATGTAACTAGATACTAAGTAAGGGTAGGGATAGTTTATAGCTTAGTAGAGAGCTAATATAGAAGTTAACTAGAAAGTAGGAGTAATAGTAATAACCCGTGTTTAAAGGGGAGGGAGGAAGGGGAGGAAAGGGATAGGGGTACTACCCTATTCCCTAAACTAGATTTCCCTCCTACCTAGTTTAAAGCTACAAAGGAACGAGTTAATAAAGGATACTAAATTAGAGGATATAGACACGATCTAGTTAAGGAGATAGAGACATAGGGAACCTCTTAAAGTTTAAAGGACTAGTACAAATAAGGGTAGGGCTTAGCATCCCTAACGGCATAATGGAGCGTAGAGGTTTTTAACGCCGTACAAAACCGGTAGGGGCTTCAAGGAAGCTAGGAAGGTAGAGTAAAGGGCTTTTTCCCTCCTCGAGAACACTAGAGATAGCTACTTGTCTAGAGGTTAGAATAGTATAGTAATATGAAATCTATCTATTTAGTTATAGATTTAATACGATTAGGATCTACTTTAATACCTTTAGTTAATATAATAATCCCTAAGAAGGAATTAGGATACTTCTTTTACTACGAAGGTATACTTAGAAGGCTTATAGTATAAGCTATATATTCGTAAGTAATCGAGGATCTTCTATACTACTATCTAATAGTCCCTAATATTCGGCAAGTACGTATAAATTAGTATATCGTTAAGGTAGACTACGTAGAGGTAATCTAGTAGGCTAGACAAGGCCTAGTTAATATAAGACTAGAATATAGTAGAGGTATTAGCTAGTCTAAATAGTATAACTAAATATTCGAAGTAACTATAGTAGGTATTAAACGTAGTATTCTACTTATTATCCTTATAGATACGAATAAAATAATAGGCCTCCTTTGAGTCTAATATAGTATAAAAGTAGGTACTAGATAACTAGTCTAGTATCTAATTAATTCATAGAAATAGGTATCGGTTCTTAATAGTAATAGTATTAAGCCCTCGATAGTTAATATATAGGCGTAGGCTACTATCCTTCTTTAGAACGAAAAGGATAGATATATCTATAGGACTATTATTATATCGTATCCGTCTATTAGTAAGGCTCTTATCTAGGTTTTTATATAGTATAGTAAGCTCTCGCCTACTAAGATTATAAAGTAGCCTAAACGGAACCTACTTATCTTTAATAACTTTAATCTTATAGTCTATCTCTTTAAATAGTAGTAATATCAATACTAGGTAATACTTTGATACGTTAATATACGTATTACGGATCGGTTATAGAATGTAGGCAAGCTACCTAGGCTTAATACTATTAGATAGTATAGGCTTATTATCTCCTTCGTATAGATCGGTAATAGTATTAGAAGAACTACTAGGGTTATTAAATATAAGCTTACCTATAAATATTATCTTAGTATTATTCGGATATTTATTAATATCAATATACTTCATATCTTCCTTTATAGCGATACCGAAACGCTATTACTAACTACCTAGGTCTATAGTAATAGTATACTATTTTAAGATAGGATTACTAATAACGATAGTAGCTCTATAGTATAAGTCGTCTATATCGACTACGTAGATAGTAAAGTCTAGTAGTCGTTTATTACTAAGATTATCCTTTAGGACTATATATAGATAATAGGTACTATAGGTCTTGTACCGAGCTTTATTAAACTAAGTAGAGTCTTATCTCGGGGATCTATATAGTATTAGTCTTAGTAGTTAGATTATCTTTAATAGCCTTTAGTTCGATCTTAAAGGCTCGCCCTATTTTATAAGCTTACTACTTAGTATATATATTCTATTCTTAGGCGCGTTATTATCGTAGAATCGGATTACTAAGCGTATTTAGTATAGTATCCTTATAGGTCTACTACTCGATAGTATACTAATTAGTAAGCGAGTCGAAGTAATTATTCTATATATACTTAGGGTTACTATCGATATATTCTATAGTATAGATAACTAGCGAATAGTCGTTAAGCAAATCCCTTGGTATATTACGTTAATTAAGCTCGTAGTTATAGATATAATTATTATATTGTTTTTAACTAGAGCTATCCAATATAGTATAGTCCTTAAGCTTAGTATCTTTCTTCTATACTACTAGACTAGCTATAGAAGGGCGATTAGTATTAGGATTTAGCTTATCGCGTAAGCGCTTAATCTCGGTAAGGATATCGAGTACTACTTCCTATATACGTAATATCTCTAGCTTATTACTATAGCCTCTTATAAGCTAATCTGCTATAGGTAGCCTAAAGAGTATATACCTATCTCGCTAATCGACAATAAAGCTATTATTTAAGATATTACTATTATTAGCTATTTGATACGTATTTGTTTATTTACTAAGAATAGTAATAACGAGTATTTATATAGTATAGATATAGTAGAATTAAGGTATGCTAATTTAGTATACTTAACTTAGTATACTAGACTATATAGAAGGTCTTAGCTAATAATTAGTATAGTTAAGCTAATAGTTATATATATATATAGGTCCTATCTTAGACGTAATATACTTGGTTTTACGAATTTCTAACTATACTACTAAATTAGTAGACTATATAGCTACTATCCTTAATAGATAAGTCGAATACTATACAATATAGGTTATATAAGTAGATAGATAGTAGTTAGTAAATGAATGTAGTATTCGATAGAGGTCTAAGAGGAGAGGGAGGAAGATTAGGAGATTAGGCTAGCGCCAAGTCCTATCTAAGGTACCTAGACCCTAGCTTTACTTAAGCTAATTATATACTAATTATATATAGCTTATATATTAGTATCTAGATTAGATCTAAGTATATTAGACTTAGAGTATATCTATATAGAAGAAGAGTCCTAGAAATTAATAACCTATCCTACTAATATAGATATCTATTCTAGAATGCCTAATATATACTCCTAGTATATCTAAATTAGACTAGAGAAAGGGAAGACTAGAGAAGATAAGTAGTTATAAGGATATATCCTAGAATACTCTAGGATAGAAAAACTATAAAGAATATAGTAAGATAGATTATAAAAAGGAGACTTCTACTCTAATTTAGACTTATAGAGAAAGTAGAGAACTATATATAGAGAATAGTCTAGAGGAGGAAAGGAGAGAACTAGAAGGACTCTAAGGATAGATATTATAAAGGTAGTACCTAGATACTAGTATACTAACTATAGGGCCTATATTATAAAAGAAAGGAAATAAACTAGAGATAGAAGGTTTTTTATATATACTTATTTTCCTTCTTAGATACTATATAGATAGATAGATAAGTTCTTATATTACTATACTATTCTAAATCGTAGACAAGTAGCTATCTCTAATATTCTTTAGGAAGGAAAAAGCCCTTTACTCTATCTTCCTAACTTTCTTAAAGCCCCTACTAGCTTTGTATAGTATTAAAAACCTCTACGTTCCTTTATATTATTAGGGGTACTAAGCCCTATCCTAGTTTGTACTAGTCTTTTAAATATTAAGAGGTTCCCTATATCTCTATCGCCTTAACTAGATTATGTCTACCTCCTCTAGTTTAATATCCTTTTCTTTAACTTATTCCTTTATAGCTCCTAAACTAGGTAGGAGGGATATCTAGTTTAGGGAATAGAATAGTATTCCTATTCCTTTCCTTCCCTCCCTTCCTCTCCTTTAGAAATATAGATCCTTATTATTCCTCCTACTTGCTAGTTAACTTCTATATTAGCTCTCTACTAAACTAAGAACTATCCCTATCCTTACTTAGTATCTAGTTATATAACCTATATTACTAGAAATTGGATTCCCTATATTAGCCTCTATACTTAGGTATTCTTTATAGACTATCTTATATATAGTATAAGGAGTAGTTTATATTAGATACCTAGCCTTTAGAACTAATGTTAGTACCCCTATAGAAGCTAGGGCCTAGGGGGCAAATCTAGGGCTATACTCCTCTAGGGGCTATAGGCTATAGGGTATACTAAGTACTTTATCCTCTATATTTCCTCCTTCTTCTAGTAATCTTTGAAACCTCCTCCTTAGTTATTCCTTCCTTCTCTTTAGGATAATTAGTCCTAGGTTACTACTCTAGTTCCTTATCCTTAGGATAGATTCCCTTCTTAGAAAGGTTAGCTTAATAACTTAGTATTAGTTCTTATAGTAGTTATAGCTATACTAGGCTCGATAGGTAGCTAGATAGTTTTTAAATAGATTTAGTCGCCTTAGAGCTAGCCTCCTTTTTACCTAGATACTTTGTATTTATATAAGAATCTAATAATAGGCTAAAAGTCTAGAATATCTAGGTCTACTTAGTAGTAAGTAAGAACTAAGGATATATATATATATTGGATCTTGGCGCCAAGCCTCTTAGCGCCAAGCCTTAATAACTAAGCATTCCTAATAATTATCTTCCCCTTCCCTATACTTCGTCCTAAAGTACCTAGGAGAGGCTTATATATAGAGTACTAAAAATTATAATTTATTATAACTTATACTAAGGAGTAACCTTATACTACGTTATCGCTATATGTCCTTAGGTATATCCTATAGTAGTATCCTATACTTAGCTATACTAAGCTAGGTAGAAGTCGTAGTATAATATATACTTCTAATATATATCCTTAAGTATAATATATACCTAGGCGTAATCTAAGATCCTATTAGATTATAATATATTCTTTAGAGCCTTAGTAGACTATAATATATTCTTTAGAGCCTTAGTAGGCTATAATATATTCTTTAGAGTCTTAGTAGGCTATAACGTATTCTAGCCTCGCTAGGCTAGTTATATGTTTTACCGAAAAGGCTTAGCCGTTACCTATACTATATATATATTCAAAATAGGGTCGATATATATACTACTATTAAGCTATACTACTACTAAATATCGATAGGTAACCTAGATATAATTATAAGAACCTAATAATAGGCTAAAAGTCTAGAATATCTAGGTCTACTTAGTAGTAAGTAAGGACTAAGGATATATATATATTGGGTCTTGGCGCCAAGCCTCGATGGCTTAATATCTCCTAACAAGTTAGGTCTTGGCGCCAAGCCTTGATGACTAAGCATTCCTAACGATTTAGCCCTTAGGCTACGCTAGCGGATAGGAGAGATTTAGCTCTATCGATAATGTCGTTACCTCTAGGTTTATAGCTAGTACTATATATAGGTACTCTCCTTTACTAGCCTTAGATACTATATAGCTATAATCTATATAGGCTAGATAGCTCTAGAATAGAGAAATTAACTATCTATCTATCTATATCTTACTATATTCTATAGTTAATTATATTAGACTAGTTATTTACTATAACTACTTATCTACTACTTTATCTAAAATACGAAAAAGTATATTTACTAAGATATAGGTTAGATATAGTACTATAAGAACTCGCTTAATACTATATAGATATACTATTATATATTTCTAGGTCTTATACTATCTATTTGCGAATTACGAGTCTTCTATATTTTAGTAAAATAGAAGAAGAAGAGATTAAATAGATTAATAAAGATTTAGATTATACTAGGTAATTATAATAAGAGTTAGACTATCGAAGCGATAACAAGAATAACGATAAAGATAGAAATAGTAGTAATAATATAGATTTCGAAATTATATTAATTAATAATTATATTAGATAACTATTATTACTTTTTATAAATATAGAAGTATAGTAGATAATATTAAATTAACCTATCTCCTATAGCAATATGCGTACTAGCTACTACATAGTAATGTTCTTGCCAAGCCTATGCCTTAGGCAAAGTGGCGGATAACCAGTCCTAGCGGATAACCGGTCCAATACGATACTCGCTGTATCATACCCAGGCGCGTCATTCAGACTAGTGAGCCTTTCCCTCTTCCACTTCCCAGACCCGACGCTCCAGAGACAACCGTAGATAAATCGAACAACGGTAATTGCACCGGGAAATCCACCGAGGCGAGTATCATTGCAGCAAATAGATACCAGCCGCCAAGTGAGATGGCAAAGCCTAATCCACCGCCTGCATGTTGCAACTTCAGTCCAGCGTCCATATTGCCCTCGGCGTACTGCTAGAAGGAGGTAGCCACACACGAGAACGTCGGGACTAGCAGGATCATGAGAGCCATATATAGCGCATTGGTTCGAACGGCTGCTATGCAGAAGATGAAGGATAAGATGGCGAAGCCGATGAGGAAGAATGCGAAGGAGGAGAGGAAGGCGGGGCTTTGGAGGCCTGAAGCAGGGTTCGTTGGGTCTTTGGCATAGGCTACGTAGGCTCCGTAGTCAGGGACCAGTGTTGAAGCGAACGTCAGGAAGAAAGAGCCAAGGGTTAAGAAGACAACCTGAGGCTAATCAGTATCAAGGCGCGGTGAACGAAGCCCATCAACTTACCATCGGGAATGTGTTGCCAAGGAAGTACTCGCCAACGCTACCGAGAGTCATAAGCATACCGCCGCAGAAGAAGTAGGAGCCACTAGAGAGGCTGATCAGTACTGGAACTCTCACGTCTGCACTGGGTACATCACGATGATTTACACGCTAGTAGTACCAAACCCGCCAGAGCCTCGCCATCCAAGAAGATTGGTAGATAGTGGAGTCAAGGCGAGCAAAAAGCCGGCAACGGCCCTTTTTTCATTATTAGCCACATCTCCTGAACGAAGATGTCAAACAAGACTTACACTGGAGTGGGATTGGCGAACGTCTTTCGAAGGTCACCCTTGACAGCCATTTGAGGCTAGAGATAAAGCTTCTCAAAAATGTTAGGAGGGATAGTGACTACACTCTGGGCCGTCTCGAGGCGAGCCAAGCCGTCGGTCTGGATATCTTTCTCTCCTGCCATCATGATTATGTGGTATCGGGGCCAATTTTCTCAAGCGCTCGGTGTCGTGCAAAAAGGGTGGAACGTTCACAAGAGAATACGAGAGAGTGAATGGGCATGGAGCACTTCTATAGCACGTCAACTTGGACACAAACTCGGATAAGTCTCCTATGCAACCGGGGTGGTTTCGGTGCATCGGGTGCAGAATAGCCTGTACGAGTGGTAAAGCGTATAGCGTCGCTCAAGGATGTGCTAGAATCGTTTAATCGCAAATGCGGAGTCTAGTCGTCTTGCCGGGCTTCTCTACTACATGGATTGTAGAGTACCTAGCGCTGCCATGATATCTCGTCAAGTTCGGATTCTGTGATTCGGCTAATAAGGGTATAGCGACAGCTTACAGTTTCGCATGCTATTGAATGAGCAATGGTAGCCCTGCTATGAGAACACATGAGCGGTCACCCCGCTATACGATCATGCACAATGGCAGACGCGAGATGGTCTGAGTAGGAAAAGGAGCGGGTTGCTCTTTCCGAGCCGATGGTCGGATGGCGTTTGCTGACTCGCAGCCTTGTACAGAATCGGTCCGGCTGACAAGGGTCAAGGAGGGTTTTGGACCAGTGCATCGCGCGGGGTGCGATACGCTGTCCAAGTAGGAGGTGACACACATGATCAAATCGTTGAAGAAAGCTTCTCGTTCTCGTGCTTGGCCTTTCCGATAAAACTAACCCGCTTGTTGTTGTATTTGTGCTTCGGATGCGTAGGATGGCATTGCTTGGCGCTGTGGTATGGCTTTCAGGATGGCAGCTACGGTATCATCCGATTCAAAATGTTCACAAAAGCTATATGGACTTCCCCATCTTCGGATCTATCGTATTGGACCGGTCTTCCGCTACAAAACGATACGCATGAACGCAAGATCATTCCGAAGATTACTGCTATAAGAGGACACTCTCAGGAGTATGCTTGCTCTTGTTATGGCTGTCTTCTCTATACAGGAGATCGGGCCGTAGGACGTGCACGTAATCGATTATCTCGTCGGCGGTGCTCCTCGCTATATTATGTAAGTACATACAGTTATACAGCGTGTCTTATCTTGAAACATTGTAACCAACTATACTATTAGTAGATTGGATAATAGAGAGGAAGATAGAGCTCTATATATACTAGTATTTAGTAGTACTTAGTACTAACTTTACTCTACTTCTATTATTTCTTTTACTTCTATAATACTAATAATAAAGCTTATCTATACTATATCTTTATACTAATATTACTAGAGCTATTCTTTCATTATATTATCTATTATTACTAGAGCTATTCTTTTACTATACTATTATTTAATACCTCTAGTAATAATAGTATATTCTACTATAACTAATCGTAATTATAGTATCTAGTACTTATATATATCTACTACTATCTCTATAGCTACTATAACTAGCTTATCTTTCTTATAGGCTATCTACTAATAATTTAATAAAGACTTATAGCTAACTCTTTCTAGATCTCTTTACTATCTAGAGACTATAAATCTATAAGTTTCTAATACTATAGTAAGGTATTATAGAAAGAGCTTTTAAATAGTACTATTTACTTAAAGAAAAAGAAAGGAGCTTTAGATAGGCCTTATAAATATAGAGCTAGTAGAATTATTATAAAAATATATCTACTAGTAAACTATTACTATTACTATTACTATTACTATTACTATACTACTACTATATAAGAGCTAGTAATATAGATTAGTACTATATACTATATACTAAAAACAAAGAGATCTATATCTAAATACTAAAGTAGACTAGAATATACTAGTAGTAGTAGTATAGAGGATAAGGATAAGGATAAGGATAGTAGTAAATTAGCTATAATATAGTAGTAAGTCGAGACTACTAAGCTTAAGAATAAGTCTCGTAAAGAGTAGAGTAGTATACTAGATACTAAGTTTACTACTCTTAATAGTAAGATAGGATACTATATAGGAGAGTAATAGAGAATATAAACGAGATATAAAAGAAGGAAGGAAAAAGAAGAAGAAGGAGAACGAGAAAGGAGAATAGGAATATATAGTTATCTAGATAGAGAGGATAGTAAAGGATAAAGATACTTTACTAAGAGCTATAAGGATAACTATTACTAAGCTCCTTAGAGCTCTTAAAGTAATAAAATACTAAGAGGCTAATAAGATTAGAAGTATTATGTAGGAAATAATATAGTAAGTATAAAAGACCTAGACCCTAGGCCTAAAGATCTATATAGAAATAGTAATAAAGGCCTACTAATAAGGTAGCGCCTCTTAAATACCCCTATACTAGCCTAACTATATTATCTTATATATAGATAGTAAAGAAGAAAAAGAGAGGATTAGCTACTTTATAAGTAAAGAGCTAGTTACTTAAACTAAGAACAAAGTAGTAGTAGTAGTAGTAGTAGTAGTAGTAGTAGTAGTAGTAGTAAGAGCTAGTAAGACTAGTATAATATAGAAGGTAGGTAGGTCAATCTTATTGCTATACTATTCTAACTACTAGACAAGTAGCGATCTCTAGTTTTCCTTAGGAGGGAAAAAGCCCTCTACTCTACCTTCCTAACTCCCTTGAAGCCTCTACTAGTTTTGTACGGTATTAAAAACCTCTACTCTCTACTATACTATTAGGGATACTAAGCCCTACCCTTAGTTGTACTAGTCTTTTAAACATTAAGAGGTTCCCTATGTCTCTATCGCCTTAACTAGATTATGTCTATAGCTAGACTAAAGATTAAGGAACTAAGAAGTTTAGAAGATATTCTATATCCTATTCGTATCTCCTACTCTATACTTCTTAATATAATTATCGAATCGAAACGACTTCGGGTCCGTATCTCTCTTCTTATTATATACCGGAGGGTTAATAGGCCTAGGAGGTAAGTCGTTAGTATTATTAGTTATCTCGACTTCCTAGGTTTTAGCGACCTCTAGCTCTAACTTAGTAGAAGCGCTACTATTAGTAGTAGGCACGGTACTAGACGAAGCGGTAGGCATATCCCTAACTTGTCGTTAGGCTCTCTACTAAGTAGTAATAAGGTTCTTAGTCTTAGTAACTATCTCTCGTTACTCTTTTACCTTATCTATAGCCTTATAGTTTAGTATACTAGTAGGAGAGGCACTAGGCATCGATAGGTTCTTAGCCTACGATCTTATTATAGTAGGTATCGTAGTAACTATATCTATATTATTACTACTCTTATCCGCTTAGAGACTATACATATCTATAAATAGCTAGTCGTTCTACGTTATTGTAGCCGCTTTAATAGCTATAGTAGAAATAGACCTATCCTTAGTATATTCGTCGTCTAGGAGCTTCCTAACTCTTTTGCCTTCGTATTCTATAATAGCTACGAAGGTACTATTGCCTAGAACCTCCTAATAGATTAGTCTATACCTAGCTTCTAGTAATAGTAGAATAACCGCTAATTTTAGGATACGAAGATTCTATTAGTATAGTATCTATTTACTAGACTTGCTATAATACGTCTTATCGTTTTACTTGTTTATGTAGCCTCGGTCTATAAGCTCTTTCTATACTAGATAGTCGCTTTATATATAGTTAATACTACTATATATCTAATACTCACTATCGAGGTTAGGATAGATCTTTCGTATACTCCCGTTCCTTTAACTAGTAAAGACGTCTACTATAGGCGTATCTAGATAAATATCGTCGGTATTACTAATAGTATCTAATACCTTTTAAGTTACCTTAAGCTTATTAGCTACCGTAACTAGTATCTTTAGCTTATTTATATCTAGGGCCCGAAACTTGTCGATAAACTAATTGAACTATTCGTCCTTATAGATCGGTAGAGTAATAGCTACTATCTTAGCTACTACTAGAGGCGTAGACTAAGACTTAGGCAAGAACCTTAGAGTAGGAATTATAGGCTTAGAGGCAAGGTAGACTAAATTGATATCCCTCTTTTCCTCGCTAATAATAAACTTCCTATAATTAGTAGAGCTATTAATGTCTTGCTTAATATAGTTTAAGATTTTCTTAAAGTTGCGGAAGCTATCTAGATCGTTATTAGTAAGCTTATATCTCTAAAAGATACGCTAAGATATAGGCCCTAGAAGGCCTTTTAGAAGTAGTCGGATCTACTAAGAGCTCTCGAGGTCTTCCTTTAGAATAGTATCTATAGCCTTAACGAACTCTCGAATGTACTCCTTTAAGTCGTTATCTTCTACACGTAGTTAGATATATAGGGTCTTAAGCTATAGGCGGCTACCTTTAATTCTACGGCTATCGCTTTTACGGTACTCGTATAAGAAGGACTTCTTAAACTTCTCCTAGTTAGCGTCTAACTTGTCGGCTTTGTTAGGGTAGCCCTCGAGACTCTTAAGCGTAGTATATAGCTTAGTATCTATCGTTCGTCTAAACATATAGATCTTCTTAGCGCTAGAACAATTATTTAGCTTATATTCGATAAGGTTATCTTTATATCGTTCGATATAGGCCGTAGTATTGTATTCCTTGAACTATAGGTTAGAATTACTACTAGGCTCTAGTAGATAGCGCCTATTAATATAAGTAAACTTCTTCTACTACTCGATTATCTACTACTATAGCGTCTTAAAGGTAGTAAACATAGCACTATTAAAGTCTATATCTAGGCTAGGTTCTAGTACTCGTCTACTACTCGGTCTAGTAATAGGATCGCCTATCTTAACTAGAGAGCGCTAGATTTGCTTATTAATTAGATCGGGTTCGGGTTCCTTATTAGAAGGTATTAATAGTCGGCTTAGCCTATTACTAGAATTTATTTAAACGAATATAGTAAAGTAAGATAAAAGTTTTGTTTTTATACTTTTTACCGTTTTCTCTAGTAAAAGGATATAGGATACTACTATCCTACTATATAGAATAGGCTTTTGATTTTTCTATAGGCGAGTACTAATAACCCCCCTAGGGGTTATTAGACTTTTACTCCCCCCTAGCTAGCCTAATAGCCAAGGCGAAGTCTAAAAATATCTAGAAACGGGAGTCGCGATATTAGGCTAACTAAGTAATCCTAGAGCTAGCAATTTGCTAAATAGTATAGCAAGATTACTAGGCAACTTTGTTCCTACTTCCTTCTATAGGGTACCTTCTATTTTAGTAGAAGACTAAAGTACTATCGAGTAAGGCAACGAGTTAGAAACTTAGTAATCTCTAGCCTAACTAGGATCCCTTTTCTTAATAGCCTAATACTCTTATATAGGTATAGGTACCTATCCTACTATAGACTTTAGCTAGGTCTAAACATAGTCTAGGTAATTAGTCCTCGCTATACCTTAGGATCGGTTAGTAGAATAAGACTAGTCGACTAGAACAATATCGTATCGAATAGGTAGTACGCTACTATGCGGTACTAGTAGGGTTTTAGAGGAATCCCTAAACCCGAAGCGAGTCCTAGAAAGTAATCGACTATCTAGGTCCTAAGCTTTAATAGTCTCTAGGGTTTGTAGCTTTTCGGGGTTAAGGCAATACCCTAATCTAGGAGGTTACTCTTAGTTATCGCTATTATCGAGACCTCCTAAGACACTATTCGTAACTAGCGCTATAGGTCGTTTATTGCCTCCTATATATACGTAGTTATTCGTACCTAAGGACTACCTTTAACCTAACTACCTAATGTAATCGAGAAGAGATAGCCCTATCTTTAGCTCTATTAATAAGTATAATCTAAATCTATATATATCTAAGGGCTAGGTAGTATAGGAAGGGACTATAGATAGTATAACCTATTAGGCTAAGGGAAGCTATACTAGGTAGACTATCTATTCGTAGTAGCTATAGAGGTAGTAGGTAGTAATTAGAGCTCTATAGTAGAGGCATAAGAAACGTAACTAGTAATNAGACCTCCTAAGACACTATTCGTAACTAGCGCTATAGGTCGTTTATTGCCTCCTATATATACGTAGTTATTCGTACCTAAGGACTACCTTTAACCTAACTACCTAATGTAATCGAGAAGAGATAGCCCTATCTTTAGCTCTATTAATAAGTATAATCTAAATCTATATATATCTAAGGGCTAGGTAGTATAGGAAGGGACTATAGATAGTATAACCTATTAGGCTAAGGGAAGCTATACTAGGTAGACTATCTATTCGTAGTAGCTATAGAGGTAGTAGGTAGTAATTAGAGCTCTATAGTAGAGGTACAAGAAACGTAACTAGTAATATGTACTAAACGAAGGGTAATAATCTCTCTCCCTAGTAGGAAGAGGGCTATATATACTAATCGAGGCCCCTACCTAACTCGGTAGCTAAGTGTATCCTAGTTACTAGCTAATACTAGGTTCTACTATAAAGGAATAAGATACTATATTTAGTATACTTCTATATATTAAGTAACCTAGCGAGCTAGTATTTCGTTTTACTAATCTTAATATTATCTAATATATTATAGAGTATTAAGTAGTCGAAGATATCCTAATCGGCGACTATAGTATAGTAAACCTAATAAACTACAAATATTAATTACTTATTAAAGAGGATATTCTAAGGTATCCGAAATCGATACTTGCCTAGTAATATATACTCGAGTACTATAGCGCTTTACTCTAAAAGTAGCGTAAATACAAGTACTATCTTCGTATTCTTCTAAGGACGTAGTAAAGCATTTCCTAAATTTAGTAGTATTAGGAGATTATATCGAGTATCCGGATTATAGTAATTATAATATTCTATAGTAGAGACTCTCGCTAGCCTATTAAGAGATTTATCTTCTCTAAGCTTATTATCCTAATATATACGAATATAGTCTATATTCTAGATTTTAAGAAGACTCCTTAGTATAGTAGTATAACGATTAGCTTTAGTATTAGTCTAGAATACCTTCTATCTCATCGACCTTCTTCCTATTTAACCTATAGAGTTAGGCTCTATAGTAGTAGATATAGTAGATTCTATATTAGAATCCTCCTTATTATAGTTACTTTCGAGGAGTACTTTAATATCGATTATTATATAGATACTAGTATCTATCTATAGACTAGAGAATTTAGTCTTATAGAATACCTTTCTACTACTATAGGGCCTACTACTAGTAGCTAGCTAGATATTTAATATCGGAAACGTATCTCGTATCTAAGCTAGCTAGAAAATAAATACCTAACTTTAAAGATTACTAGGGATTATATTCCGCCTAGCTCGGCTAAGTCGCTAGCAAAGATTAAGGTAGTTATACTCGAGTATTAATCCCTACTATATTACTATCTAGACGATATAGATATTAATTCCTACGCTAAGGATAGTAGTAGTAACTATAATACGAATCTTATAATCTATATCGCTAAATCGAGTATGCTAGAGCTCCTAATAATACGCTAGTATAGCTAAGGTATAAAACAAAACGATTTTAAGTATAGATAATATAGGATTAGTACTATTTCTCTAGTAGTACTAGTTATTGTCTAGGAATGCCTTCGTCTAGTCTACTAGCTATACTCGGATATGGTTTATAGTTACGATTATATTAGGACAACTATCGACAAATATAATAGTCTTAGGAATTTCTATAGGAGATATACTCTCTCCTATAGTAGATAGAGTTTAGTCTATATACTTCGTTAGAGATATAGCCTTCTCGATTACGAAATACAATTAGCCTTAGGTAGCTCTTATACTATCTATTTCCTTAAAGATATAGATATAATCGATACGATTTATACTAGTATAGAATATAGTAGTACTATATAGACGTTAGCTAATAGGATAAAATCTACTATTAGTAAGTATATAGGCTTACGTTATACAATCCAAGGTTCCTATATAGCTAAACTATATATAGTCGTTATAGCTTAAGGAAAAATATGTACCTCCTAGGCAAAGGCGTAAGCGCCTATAAGTATAGGAGATACAAGTACAATTCTCTAAAAACAATAAAGTAATAGTAGCCCTAAGGAAAGGTAGAGGAAAGGAGGAATCTAGCCTCTAACCTAAAGCTAATCTAAGGACTAACTAGTATCTAAACTAGGCCCTAAAGGCCCGAAAGACTAGCCTAACTAGCTAGATACGAACAGAAATATATAGAAGAACCTCTAAGCCCTTATAGACGATATCTAAAAGATACTAGATACTCCCTAGGCCCTAGAATTCCGATTCCTCCTCTCCCTCCTCTAACGAGCCTAAACCTAACTAAGAACTCCTATACTAACTTAAGGATACTAATATAATTAGTATACTCTAAACCTATATATAGAACCTCTAAACCCCCCTAAAGATACCTAAACTAAGAATATAGGTATAGGCTACCTCCTAAGGCTAGCTAGCTATACTAAGTATATAGAGAATTTCCCTAGAAAGCTACGTAATTACTATAAGGATTAGTTAGAAAGAAGAGTAAGAAAAAATAAAAGGCCTTACTAACTAAGAGATACTATAGAGACTTAGAGATCTAGGGGTAATTACTATTAAGAAACTTAAGAGTAGTAACCTAAGGATCTTTATAGTATCTAAGCCTACTAAAGATAAGTAAATAAGTAAACTAGGTTAGATATAAAAGACACTTCCTAGTACTATAGTAGAGGCTCCAACGTATTAGGTACTAGTCTATAGTTTTAGGACTATAGGATTTAATCCTAAGGACCTAAGTTATATCTATAAGATCTAAGAAGAGAATAGAAGACTCTACCCGAATCTTAAGATATCCTAGATAGCGTCGCTAAAAAGCCTAAAGGCTAGGGAAGGCAATACATACTCCCTAATTATCCTAGGCATATAGAGCCTAGCCTAAGTAAGGGACATTATATAGAAAGGCCTCGTATCTTAAGGTATCCTCCTTACTATAGAGGAGTTTAATCCGAAATAGAGACCTATATAATACCTCTAGTATAGACAATTTAGACATATTATAAAGAACTATAGAGCCGAATAGGTATATAGGAAATATATAGGGCTATATTAGATAGACGAATACTAAGGAATACTAAGAAAGTATAGTAACTATTAAGATATCTATATAGCATAATTATTATTATATAAGGTAAAACGAGTAGCTATTACTAAAGTAAGGGCATTTAGAGCCTAAGTAACTAAGAGCTAGAGCTACCTTGTTTACCTAAAAGACCTAAAGGACTTAGAAGAATAGATAACTATTAGATCTAAGAGAAAAGCTACTAGAAATACAAGCCTAGACCTAGAAATAGACGATAGGTTAAGAAGGCTACTAGGGAGACTAGTAGCTACTAACTCCGCTACCCTAGTAGATAGATTATAGAATAACAAAATCTCCTCCCTATTCCTCCTAACTATAGACTAGGAAGGATAACTAAACTAGAGCTAGAGCTACGAAGAGATAGAAGACATATAGGTATACTAGAATACCTAGAATAAATAATAGCTTAGGGAAGCTTATAATCCTATAATATAATACTAACTATAGTATAGACAAGATCTAGATCCTATTCCTCTAATAGCTAAACCTAAAAGACTATTATATAGTTACAATCTAAGAACTATAGATTAGCCCCTTTAGTAAGAATATAGTAGTATACCTAGGATACTATACTATACTTCTAGGAGTAGTATACCTAAGGGTTACTCTATACGTATCTAAGGAGATTAGTATATAGGTATAGAATATAAGAGAATACTCTAGGGACCTAATTATAGTTAGACTCTATATAGGATACTAATAGATTAATATCCTTAACTACTATAACCTATCTAGTCCTACTAGAGATTATATCCTAGGTATTCTCCTACTAGTAGAGAATACGATCTAGGAGAAGGAAGAAGAAGAGATTATCCTACTAGGGGACTTTAATCTATACTATCCTAGATAGGGAGGAAATAATACCTAAAACTAATACTAGGTATTAGACTACCTTATTACAATTATAGTAAAGGCCTACCTTAACCTTATACTAGAGCTAGGTACTATTATATAGGAGACTCCTAAGAGCTATTAGACCCTAGACCTAGTATTTAGAACTAGAGGAATCTAATAGAATATATAGGAATATAGAATAAAGCTAGACTTAGAAATAGGGTTAGACTATATACTAATCTAAACTATAATCCTATAGGCCTAGACTAGTACTAGAGCCTAGGTATAAAGACCTTAATAGAAAAAGGTAGATTAGGATAAGATTAGGGAGAGGATAGAGAGGAAGGTAAAGGAGATTACTACTAAAGTAATAGATATACTATAATAGCTTAATACAATAGCCTAAGAGATATAGGAGATACTTACTAAGGTTACCCAAGAGGAAATCCTAAAGGCTAAGTCCTCTAAGTATACTAAAATAACATAGTTAAAGGAGTATAGCAAAGTAGTAAAAAAGATAAGATACCTAAAGAGGAAGTAGAGCTAGGATAGAATAGAAGATAGCCTACTAATATACCTAAAAGCCTTATAGGCTAAAGGCAAGCAAATTAAGAAAGATAGGAATCTAGGATAGAGAGCTATAGTTAGGGAAATTACTAAGGACCTTAAGAAGATATAGAAGCTAGCTAGGTAGGCTAAGGAGAAGGAAGGCTAGAGGAATCCCCTTCTGTAATTCCTAGAGATTTAGGATAAGAATAGTATAATACGAATAGAGAACTAAGGGAAGGTAGATACACTAGCCTAATACTTCTTTCTAGAGCTAAGGAAAGCTAACTTAGAAGATATATAAGGTATAATCTATCTAAGACTATTCTAGATAGAAGAAGAAGTTATAATAGGAGAACTCTAGAAGATACTTAATAGGCTCCTAAATAGTAAAGCCCTAGGACTAGACTAGATCCTTGACCTGCTACTTAAAGAATATAGATAGGAACTAGGACCTCTACTATATTAATTTTTCATAGTATACCTATAGTAGGGATACTATCCTAAATCCTTTAAATACTCTATAATAGTAGTCCTAAAGAAACTATAGAAGCTAGACTATACTAAGCTAGGAGTATATAGACCTATAGTACTACTAAATATCCTAGTAAAGGTTCTAGAGGCGATTGTTATAAAGAGGATAAGTAAGGAGGCTAAAGAAAAGGATCTCCTTCCCTAGTCCTAGATAGGAGTAAGACTAGGAAGATCTACTATATTAGTCCTAGAGCTAATAATAGAATAGGTCTAGATAGTCTAGAGAATAGACCTAATAATAGTAGTATTAATACTAGTAGTAGTAAATTCTTGCATTGCTATACTATTCTAACTACTAGACAAGTAGCTATCCCTATCTATTCTTAAAGGTAAAAGCCTTCGGCCTATAGCCTCCGGTACAAAACCCTTTATCTCCTTCCTACTTTGTAGGATTCTATCCCTACCTTTATTATCTATTTAGGCTATAGGATATAGAAAGGATCTCTATAGCTCCTCCCTCTTACTAGGCTCCTATTCCTACTTCTTATCTTCCTCCTCCTCCTTTTCTAGCTCCTCCTTTGTAAGGGAGAACTATTCTAGGAGACCCTCTCTAATTATCTACCTAATTACTTTATTTAAGTATCTTTTAGTCTAGGTAAGCTCTTACTATAATAACCCTATCCTCTAGATAAGTTAGTTTCTTATCCTCTATCTCTCTAGGTAGAATAGTATAATATACTTAGGTATCTAGGCCCTATATCTATATATATATTCTAGTATCTTGCCTAGAACCCTCCTCCTTGTTAGGTATGCATTTAGGCTAATGTGTTTAGTCCTAATTAGGGTTACTATTATACTTTACTTCCTTAACTATCCTTAGTATATTTCCTTACCTTTTAGCCCTTCCTACTAGGCTATAGGGAGTTATTAGCCCTATTAGGATACCTACCTCTTCCTAACTTAGCTTTCCTATTGTGTTTCCTATCTCTAGTATATTTACTAATACTTAGGCATTATCCCCCCCTATTGAATGTGTTCCCTAGTCTATCTCTTAACCTATTCTACTAGCTATCTCTACCTTATCTTTAGGTCTTATGCCTAGGCTATACCTCTATTCCTCCTACATTCCCTTTAGACCTTTTTGTACCTCTCCTAGATATACTTAGTAATAGGTTTGTCCTCTATCTTAACTACTTATTGCCTTGTAATCTCCTATGTATATAGGGAGATAGGTAGGATTTGTGTTTCCCTTTAGAGAACCCCCTCTACTACGCTCTTATATACTCCTATAATATGCCTTAGTACCTAGTTTTAGACCTTTTCTAGCCCTAGGGCAGCCCCTTTTCTATGTTTAGGTAGTCCTTCTAGTATTATCTAGACTTTAGCTCTATATATTATAGTAGGTCTTACTACCGTAGTATATAGATGTTTTGCCTTCTAGAATAATACTCCCTACATAGATTTGCATAGCCTTTAGAGTAAAGATATCTAGGATATACCTTTCTCTACTACTTTCTTAATATATAGGCCCTACTATAGTTTCGAATCTACCTAAACTCCTAGTAACCTAAGAGATAGAGTAGGTCTATCCTTAAACCCTATTATGTTAACTGTAGCTTATAGGTTGTATCTTATTCTACTTCTTGTAAAGTAGATTAGTTAGTACTTCTATAGTATAAAAGTAGCTCCGTACTTAGCTACCTATTGTATATATCTATCGTATACTATCTCTAGCTTTCTATAGTTCCCTTCTATAGTTTTCCTATATACAAGGATATTGGAGTTATCTACAAATCGTATTACTATAGTTCCCTTGCCCTTAAGGGTAGGGAGGAGCGTAGACGTAAAGAATAGGAATAGGATTAGTAAGAGGATTAATCCTTATAGTATTCCGGTTGTTTAAGGCCTTACCTAATCTATATATTCTCTAAGCCTTAGGTACGTAGTCCTATCCTAAAGGAATGACTAGATGAATTGTATAATATACCGTAGGTATACTTTTATCCTAATATTATGTATTAGTCTTTAGTATAATACATTATCGAATGCTCCTAATATATCTAAGTATAGCATTAACGCTACTATTGTTAGGTCTGTTTTCTAGACTATCTAGACCTATTCTGTTATTAGCTCTAGGGCTAATATAGTAGATCTTCCTAGTCTAGCTCCTATCTAGGATTATAGGAGGAGGTCCCTAGCCTCTACTTCTTTGCTTATCCTCCTTATAATAATAGCCTCTAGGACCTTTGCTAGGGTGTTTAGTAGTGCTATAGGTCTATATACTCCTAGTTTAGTATAGTCCGGCTTCTATAGTTTCTTTAGGACTACTATTATAGAGTNATTATCGAATACTCCTAATATATCTAAGTATAGTATTAACGCTACTATTGTTAGGTCTGTTTTCTAGACTATCTAGACCTATTCTGTTATTAGCTCTAGGGCTAATATAGTAGATCTTCCTAGTCTAGCTCCTATCTAGGATTATAGGAGGAGGTCCCTAGCCTCTACTTCTTTGCTTATCCTCCTTATAATAATAGCCTCTAGGACCTTTGCTAGGGTGTTTAGTAGTGCTATAGGTCTATATACTCCTAGTTTAGTATAGTCCGGCTTCTATAGTTTCTTTAGGACTACTATTATAGAGTATTTAAAGGGTTTAGGGTAGTATCCTTATTATAGGCATACTATAAAGAACTTATATAGCATAGGTCCAAGTTCCTATCTACATTCCTTAAGTATTAGGTTAATAATCTAATTAGGTCCTAGGGCTTTACCCTTAGGGAGCCTATTAAGTATCTTCTAGAGCTCTCCTATTCTAACTTCTACCTCTATCTAGAATAGGCTTAGGTAGGATGCATTTTGTATATCTTCTAAGTTAGCTTCCTTCGGTTCTAGAAAGAAGTATTAGGCTAACACTTCTACTTTCCCTTAGTTTTCTATTTGTATTGTACTATCTTTATCCTTAAGCTCTAGGAACTATAGAAGGGGGTATCTTTATCCTACCCCTTCCCTAGCCTACCTAGCTAGCTTCTAGATCCTATTCGGGTCCTTAGTAATTTCTTTTACTATATTTCTCTAGCCTAGGTCTCTATCTTTCCTAATCTACTTTCCTTTAGCTTATAAGGCTACTAGGTATACTACTAGGTTCCCTTCTATTCTATCTTAGCTCTATTCCCTCTTTAGGTATCTTATCTTTTTTACTATCTTACTATACTCCTTTAACTAGGTCATTTTAGCATATTTAGATAGTTTAGCCTTTACAATGTCCTTCTAGATTATCTTAGTAAGTATCTCTTAGACCTCCTAGGCTATCGCATTAAGCTATTATAATGTATCTATTGTTCTAGTAGAGATTTCTTATACCTCCTTCTTTAATCTAGCCCTAATTTTGTCCTAGTCTACCTTTTTCTACTATAGTCTTTACATCTAGGCTCTAGTGCTAGTCTAAGCCTATAGGATTGTAGTTTAGATTAGTATATAGTCTAATCCTATTTCTATGTCTATCCTTGTTCTATATTCCTATACATTTTGTTAGATTCCTATAGTCCTAAATACTAGATTTAGGGTTTAGTAGCTCCTAGGAGTCTCCTATATAATCGTACCTAGCTCTAGTAGTAGGTTAAGGGAGGCCTTTTCTATAATAGTAATAAGGTAGTCTACTACCTAATATTAGTTCTAGGCATTGTTTCCTCCCTATCTAGGGTAGTATAAGTTGAAATCCCCTAGTAAGATAATCTCTTCTTTCTCTTTTCCCTAGGTTACATCCTCTACTAGTAGAAGGGTACCTAGGGTACGGTCTCTAGTAGGGCTAGATAGGTTATAGTAGTTAAGGATATTAATCTACCTCTCTTCTATAAGGAGTCTAACTATAATTATGTCTCCCGAGTATTCTTTTGTATCCTATGTTTATACACTAATTTCCTTAGATACGTATATAGTAACCCTTAGATATACTACTCCTAGGAGTATAGTATAGTATCCTAGGTATACTACTATATTCCTATTACTAGGGCTAATCCATAGTTCTTAGATTGCTATTATCTAGTATTCTTTCAGATCTAGCTATTAGAGGAATAGGATTTAGATCTTGTCTATACTATAGTTAGTATTGTACTATAGGATAGTAAGCTTCCCCTAGCTACTATCTATCCTAAGCGTTCTAGTATGCCTATATATCTTCTATCGCTTCGTAGCTCTAGCCTTAGCCTAGCTATCCTTCTTAGCCTATAGCTAGGGGGAATAGGGATAAGATCTTGGTATTCTATAATCTACCTACTAGGGTAATCGAGTTTATGCCTATTAGTCTCCCTAGTAGTCTTCTTAATCTATCGTCTATATCTAAGTCTAGGCTTGTACTCCTAACTTTTCTCTTAAACTTAATAGTTATCTACCCTTTAGAGTCCCTCGGGTCTTTTAAGTAGGTTAGGTAATTCTAGCTCTTTGTTACTTAGTCTCTAAACGCCCTTACTTTTGCAATAGCTACCTATTTTACCTTGCATAACACTAACTATGCTATATAGGTACCTTAATAGTTACTATATTTCCTTATTATTCCTTAGTATTCGTCTATTCTATATAGTCCTACGCATTTTCTATATGCCTATTCGGCTCTATAGTGCTTTGCAATATGCCTAAATTGTCCGTACTTTAGGCATTATATTAGTCTCTACTTCGGATTAAATTCCTCTATAGTAAGTAGAGTGCCTTAGGATACGAGGCCTTTCTATATAATTTCCCTTACTTAAGCTAAGCTTTGTATATTTAGGATAATAAAGGAGTATATCTTGCCTTCTATAGCCCTTCGGCTTTTTAGCTATACTACTTAGGATATCCTAAGGTTTGGGTAGAGTCTTCCGTTTTCTTCCTAGATCTTATTAATATAGCTTAGGTCCTTAGGGTTAAATCCTACGGCCCTAAAGCTGTAGACTAGTACCTAGTATATTAGGGCCTCTACTATAGCGCTAGGGAGTATCTTCTATATCTACCCTAGTTTATTTGTTAACTTGTCTTTAGTAGGTTTAGATACTACAAATACCTATATATTACTACTCTCGAGTTTCTTAATAGTAATTATCCCTAGGTCTTTAAGTCCCTAAAGTATTTCTTAGTTAGTAAGGCCTTTTATCTTTTCTTGCTCTTCCTTATAGTCTATCCTTATAGTAATTATGTAACTTTTAAGGGGAATTCTCTATATACTTAGCGTAGCTAGCTAGCCTTAGGAGGTAGCCTATGCCTACGTTCTCGGTTCGGGTGTTTTCGTCGTAGTTTAGAGGTTCTATAGATAGGTTCGGAGGATGTTTATAGTTTCGGTATCTTTTAATTAGTATAGGAGCTAGGTCTAAGTCCGCTAGAGGAGGGAGAGGAGGGATAGGAAATCTAGGGCCTAGGGAGTATCTAGTGCCTTTTAGATATTATCTATTAGGGTTTGTAGGTTCTTTTAGATGTTTCTATTCGTTTTTAGCTAATTAGGCTATTCTTTCGGGCCTTTAGGGCCTAGTTTAGGTATTAGTTAGCCTTTAGTCTAGCTTTAGGGTAGACCCTAGATCCCTTCCTCCCTCTACCTTTCCTCGGGTCTACCGTCGCGGTATTGTTTCTAGAGAGGTGTACTCGTGTCTCCTATGCTCGTAGGCGCTAGCGCCTTAGCCTAGGAGTTAGACATGTTTTCTTAAGCTAAGTTTGCAAATCTATTAGTATTAATACTATACCTAGACATATTAGGGGCTTTCGATAATATATTATATTAACGACTAATATACAATATTAGGATAAAAGTGTATCTATAATATATTATATAATATATTTAGTTATTCCTTTAGGATAGGACTATATACCTTAGACTTAGAGAATATATAGACTAGACGAGGCCCTAGATAATAGGAATACTATAAGGATTAATCCTCTTACTAATTCTATTCCTATTCTTTGTATCTATACTCCTTCCTAAACTAGAAGATAAGGAGACTATAGCGATAGGCTTTATCGATAACTCTAATATCCTAGTATATAGGAAAAGTATAGAAGGGAACTATAGGAAACTAGAGATAGTATATAACAAATGTATATAATAGGTAGCTAAATATAGGACTACCTTTATACTATAGAAGTACTAGCTAATCTACTTTACTAGGAGTAGAATAAGATATAACCTATAGGCTATAGTTAATATACTAGGATTCGAGGATAGGCTAGCTCTATCCCTTAGACTACTTAGAGTATAGATAGATTCGAAGCTAATATAGGGCCTATATATTAAGAAAGTAGTAGAGAAAGGTATATCCTAGATACTCTTACTCTAAAGGCTATATAAATCTATATAGGAAGTATTATTCTAGAAGGCGAAATAGCTATATATAGCTATAGTAAGGCCTATAATAATATATAGGGCTAAAGTCTAGATAATACTAGAAGGACTACCTAGATATAGAAAAGGGGCTACTCTAAGACTAGAGAAGATCTAGAACTAGGTACTTAGATATATTATAGAAGTATATAAGAGTATAGTAGAAGGGATTCTCTAAAGGGTAACTTAAACCCCTTCCCTCTTCCTATATATATAGAAAATAGTAAAACAATAGTTAGTTAAGATAGATAGCAAACTAGTTACTAAGTATATCTAGGAGAGATATAGGAAGGTCTAGATAGAATATAGAAGGAAAAGGAATATAGCCTAGATATAAGATCTAAAAACAAGGTAGAAATAGATAGTAGAGTAAATTTATAGGTAGACTAGGGAATATATCTAGTAGGGAGGAATAATACCTAAATTATAGTAGATATACTAGAGATAGGATATATAATAGAAAGACTAAGTTAGGAGAAGGCAAGTATCCTAATAGGGCTAATAGTTTCCTATAGCTTAGTAAGAAGGACTAAAAGGCAAGGGACTATACTAAGAATAGTTAAGGAAGTAGAGTATAATAGTAACCCTAATTAGGACTAAACACATTAGCCTTAATGTATATCTAATAAGGAGGAGAGTTCTAGACAAGATACTACAATATATATATAGATATAGGACCTAGATATCTAAACATATTATACTATTCTACCTAGAGAGACAAAGAATAAGAAACTAACTTCTCTAAAGGATAGAATTATTATAGTAAGAGATTACCTAGACTAAGAAAGGCCTAAATAAAGTAACTAGATAGATAATTAAGGAGGGCCTCCTTAAGTAATTCTTTCTTATAAAGGAGGAACTTGAGAAGAAGGAAGGTAGGAAATAGGAATAGGAGCCTAGTAAGAGGAAGGAGCTATAGAGATCCTCTCTATATCCTATAGCCTAACTAAATACGATAGGTAGGAATAGAATCCTATATAGTAAGAGAAGAGGAAGGGTTTTATACTAGAGGCTATATACTTAGGACTTTTATCTTTAAAGATAGATAGAGATAGCTACTTGTCTAGTAGATAGAATAGTATAGTAATACAAGAATTTATAATATATATAGTCGTTATAGAGGAGGGCTCGCAATTAAGTAACTATAAGGAACTCTTTATAATATATTATCTAGATAGAGAGGAGATATACTTCGTTAAAGGCAACTAGTCTAATATAGGATATAAGTAGGATACTATAGAGAATATCTTTAAATTCGTTAGAGATAGCCTATTTAGGGCTTGGGATAATATAATTATAATACCTATCTCGAATCTTCGATATTATATCTAGATTATTCTATCTAGTTTTCTCTACGATTCGGATAAGATCTATATACTACTTAGTTCTAAGTCGACTAAGAGGAATAAGCTAAAGAGCAATCTATCTAGTTAAGATAGTAAATACCTAGAATATAAGACTCTTACCTAGGCTAGTCTTAGCGATAAATAGGATATCCTATCGCTAGTAGATTAGAGCCTATAATACTCGAACTTGTATATCTAGTAGCTTTCGCTCTAGCTACTATAGAGACTAGTCGTATAGTCTATTAAGTATCTATCTTATTCTAGACTCAATTATAGGATATTGTAAGTATATAAGGTCTATATTGTCTACTATATATAATATAGCGCGAATCGGCTCTAGACTATATAAGTAGATATATTCGATTATATACTCGATAGTATTATAAATTCCTCCTAGTTTAGATATTCGCTCTAGCTCTATAGGAACTAATACTACTACTATAGGCCTTACAAGTAGGCTATTTTAGAGGCTACTCTAGATTCGGTAATCTTTACGAATACTCTTTCTTGCCTAAGATAACTTAGTAGAAGTACTAAACCTATCTAATATAGTATAGAGCTAATCTATAATATACTTCGCCTACGTAGGTTTTAGAGTTATTAACCTTATATCGATAGTATTTACTATAAACGCGCTCCTACTTCTCTTCCTAATATAGATAGTTAGTCGAGGCATTATAGTATTAGTAGGTAGCTAGGTTAGTAGTATCCTAGATCGAATCCTAGATCGAAGAAGAGGAGTAGGAGTCGACTCGCTAGTTACTTATAGTATAGCTAGATACTATAGTAGGTTATTATAAAGGTATTAGGTAGGACTATAGTATAGATAGATCGAATTTAGTAGATAGATTATATAGACTATAATGCGCGATTTTAGTACTTCTATAAGGCTATAGCTTAGTAGAGTACTTAATATTACTTAAAATTAAAGAATAAGGTTCTTTTTATAATTACGTAGTAATAAGATATAGTAGACTTTAAGGATTCTATATATAATGAATATACTTACTAATAGTATTCTATCTATTCTTATAATAGAGTATATAGTCTCTATAAAATCTAATAGAACTAGATTAGATAAAGAATAAAGAATATATTATAGTCTATATAGAAGGTTATTTAGGAAGCGTTAGGGTTAATTAGTACTACTATAGAGACTAGTAAGTCTAGTACGAAATATATATAATATAATTATATAAGTATATATATATCTAGTTTTTCGTCTAATTAGAGATAGGCATTAGACTAGAAACAAAGACTATAGTATACTTACTATTCGTATTCTACCTATTCTTATAATAGATTATATAGCCTCTATAAAATCTAATAGAACTAGATTAGATAAAAAACAAAGAATATATTATAGTCTATATAGGAGGTTATTTAGGAAGCGTCGGGGTTAATTAGTACTACTATAGAGACTAGTAACTCTATTATAGAATACGTATAATATAACTATATAAGTATATATATACCTAGTTTTTCGTCTAATTAGAGATAGTCTCCTACTTAGACTAGAAATACGTAACTATATAGCTATACTATAGTCTTTATTTCTAGTCTACCCCGGTTCTATTAGATCTTATAGAGCCTATATAATTATACATTTAAATAGAAATTTTCGTAATAAGAATATATAATAACTAGGCCCTTTTTTCAAAATCGGCTACGTCCTATTACTAGATAATTACTTAATATATCTATTAAGCAATTTTGTTTCTATCTAATACCTAAGCAAAGGCTATAGCCTTGTATTTAGTTAAAACATTAAGAGTTTAGTTTGCGTAATCTAAGTCGATAGAACCGGCCTAGACTAGAAATTAGTGATTCGTGTTAAGCTACACACTAGCTATACACGTGACTTCCTACACACACACTTAACACGATCACTGATTTCTAGTCTAGTCTCCCGAGATAGCCGTATTCAGACATTGCTTTGCATGCTGTCTATGCAAGATCAGTAGCTAATCAACTGTATCCATCTCGGCGATCTGCATCCTGTACATGTCTCTTGCTGGGTCCAGATCTCATTTGGTGCCAAACTCCGTCTTCATCCCACTTCCCTGCTTTGCTGTAGTCCGCAGTCCTGCTGCCAGACATGTATCCGAAACGGAAGTACTCCGGCAGTATGCTCGCCCTTATGTCTATGTCTTGCTCAGCACCAATGGCAGGTTCTTGTCTGCCAAGTCTATGTCTATGCCATGTCCAAGTGAAGTTCCCCGAATATGAATCTTCGTCCCAGTATGATCCATCATCGCTGTAGCCTCGGAATTTCTCGACATCGTTTACTAGTACGCTAATGCCGTCGTAAGTGGCCCGGTTCTTGGGGTCAAGCCGCGGCAAAGGGCCAAGGTTGAAAGTTATGTTCTTGGCTCCGATCGCAAGGACAGATATTGCGGGTATCAAAGATCCTTGTTGTGCTCCTTTCAACAACTCCGAGGGCAGCTCAACAATGGAGGCGAAACCCCAGCGTGCAACGCCATTCACGAACAGGCCGATTAGCAGACCCTGGTAGACAAGTGATGGACGATTTTGAAAGGAAGTACCCGGTACCAGCAGCAGACCAAGGATATAGTGGTGAATGCGCAAGTCTAGGCCAGGAACGGCAAGGAAGATCAACAATGTGAGCATCATGAGTCCGTATATCACTAAATAACGTGGCATACGGCCTTCGATCCTGAAAGCCCAAGCTTGTCCTAACGCGATGAAAAAGATGCATAGTACGACAATGAGCAAAGCCGAGATGGCACCTGGCTGAGCCTTGATGTCGTGCGGCGTCAGTCGCTGAATTGGGATGCGATCGAAAGTGTAATTGTTCAGGCTTCCAACCCAAGCAGGACCAAGCCAAAGGATTGTCTTCTCAATTTGTGCCTTCAGACCTGTCAAAGACCGCTTAACGGTGTATCGATACGTCACCCAAGCGCAGAAACACGCAGGAAGGAAGCGGCCAAAGGCGATTGACAAGAGCCCGTAGTATGTCGTGTTTGCTGGCGGGTCAGAGACTAGCGCTACGTGAAAGAATAGCATGACGAAAATGCTCCAGAAGTGGACGGCCGGGTCGGTAGTGAACAGAGAGATGAGTATAGTAAAGATGAGAGATGGCGCCAGAGCCGCCCAGCGAATATCTCTGCATTGCGTTCTCGTGCCGCGAAGAAAGCCAAAACTATGTGGGAAGTAGGTACCGAAAGCAGTCGACTCTATCGAGTTGCGCTTCTCGCCAGTAAATGATGCTTGTTCGCCAGTCAAGGTGAGAACGCCACATCCTCCTTCGATGTCGCGGATGAAACCAGCGTGAACTGCAGACGCGCAGATGAAGCTGTCGCCTCTGTAAACTGCATTGTCGACAATGACGTCCTCATAATCGGTCTGCTGATCGGTAGGCCCGCCCACGACCAGTGGCTTGTATACGACTTCCTTGTCTCCCACAGCATGCGGGTTGAGAATGTGGATTTTGTGGCAATCGGCTGGACATCGGAAAGCCAGCGACGCATTTGAGAATGGACGACATTGATTGCCATTCAATCCACAATTGTTACCCTCTCCCCAGTATCTGGCAGCACAACTCAATCTCACAGGTGGGCCATATGGCGGTATCTGTGCAGCAAAAGAGCTTTTCCACAGCATGAGCGAGAATATCAGAAGCCATCCCGCATATGCCAGCACCAAGAGTCCAAATCTTTGCGTCCTCTTGGGTGCATAACGATCGAGCAGGTTGATCGGGACGTGCTGGACTTTCGGGAACAGAGGTGTGATGTTGTATATCCGAGGGGGATCTGGGCCTTTGACCCATCTCTGCGTCGCTGTCCAAGCATCTTTTGCCCTCTGCGGTATATGCTGTGCTAAGCTCACCTTCCATCGCGGAGTAGCTTGCCTGCGCAGGGCATGGAACTCGGTATTCGGGGCAGCACGTCGCAAAGGCGCATCCGGGCCGACGGTGTCGTCGTCGTCGGTGTCGTCTGGACTGTCGCGGTATCGGTCGTTGTGTGTCGTATAGCCATTACCACTGCTACTGCTGCTGTGTTGCGCTTCGGGGTGTGTCGTATGGTCTTGAGACATGGCTTCGGTTCGGCCGGCAAGCATACACGTGTTCCTAGTCCGTACTTGCGTGCCAGTGGCACGGAACGAAAAGCTGGGTGGATACTCACATTCGTATACTCCCCAGTGGTGGTCGGAGAAAATGCACCGAGATAAAAGAATGCGAAAAGGTCGTACTGTGTCCGACATGTCCCTATCCGAAGAAGCCGGGGCCGGGGCCGGGGCCGAGGCCGAAGCCCAGGCCGAAGCCGAAGCCGAACATCTTCGCCAACACGCAACACCCAGTAGACTGTCCCCTCACCTCTCTGCTACGGCAAAAGGCGGCGTCTCGGCCTCACTTCACTTCGACTCCTGCTGCGCCCTTGTCGCTGTTGCGATGCGGCCAGCGGCCAGCGGCAAGCGGCAAGCGGCAGGCCCTCGCGTCTATGATGCATCATGATTGGCCTTAGAAAGCGTCCAGGTGCGCTTGGTGGTTGGTGGTTGGTGGGGTGGGTCGGCGATAGCGTCCATATCTATCGGACTGTATGGCGTGGCGTGAAGCCAGCATTGTCTTTGCACGACGACTCTCTGCTCACTCCTGCCGCCTGCGCAGAATGGCTAAGTTCTCGTGTGATGCAGCCAACGCCGAGGCCACATTGGACTCCAAGCCGGCTCCCAAGGATCTGTCTCACCACCTCAGCAGAGTGACCAGGGCTCGCCACGAGTCCTCCATCAAGGCCTTTTACAAGTACTTTCAACTTCCTGGTATTGGTCAACTGGCTGGTGGCCTGCCAAACAACTACTACTTCCCCTTCGACACACTCGAGGCCAAGGTCGCGCGACCTGATCGATGGCAGCCGACCCCGAACCGTCCTGTCGATCCTCCGCCACACGATGAAGCTTTAGCAGCCTTGTCTTTGAACGACACGCCTCGCACCAAGAACACTCCTGTTAACCAGCCGCAAGACGCCATCGTTGTGCCTCACACGTCGGAGCAACCGGACCCCATCAAGAAGATCGACCTATCGACAGCGTTGCAGTATGGCCAAGCACAAGGCTATCCACCACTATACTCCTTCATTCGACACTTTACACAGAAAGGCCTGCATCCGAACTGCCCCTACAAGCATGGCCCTGACGTTGTTCTCACCTGTGGCAATACCGACGGCTTTGGAAAAGTATTGACTGCTTTGTCAAATGAATGGAGCGAGGAAAAAGATTGGATCCGAGATCGAGAGGGTCTTCTTGTGGAATCTTTCGCATACATGAACGCTGTGCAAGCAGCGCTACCGAGAGGACTCCACGTCACGCCCGTCGCCATTGATAATGAGGGTATGATCGCAGAAGGTTCAGGTGGATTGAGGGAAGTGTTGGAGAACTGGGATTATAGAAAGGGAAAGAGACCGCATTTGATGTACACTGTGACGTGAGTATACTTAGAAGGAAGACCGTGTGGAGGGGGCTGACGCGTGTGACACAGCATCGGCCAGAACCCGACATCTGGCGTCCTCTCGTTGCAACGACGAAGGGAGGTTTACGCCCTCTGCTGCAAGTACGACATTATCATCATCGAGGATGACCCATACTGGTACTTGCAGTTCCCGACGTCAACAGCACTAAACACGACGACTTCCTCGCACGCGGGTAATCTTTCGTTCAACCCCGATCAGCCCATGTTCGCGAATGCCGAACCTGTTCCACAAGGCTGGAAGAAGAGCGGGTACCCGTTCTTGGACTCGCTCGTTCCGAGCTCCATTTCTATCGACACAGAAGGTCGCGTTATTCGTCTAGACACCTTTTCGAAGACCGTCGCGCCGGGATGCAGATTGGGATGGATTACAGGACAGCCTGCATTAATCGAGCGTATCCTTCGCGTTACAGAAACAAGCACGCAACAGCCAAGCGGTTTCGTCCAGGCTATGCTTGCAGAATTGATTCTCGGTCCCGACTACAAAGGCCTCGGTGAGAAAACGCAGAAGCCTAGCAAAGATCCTGGTCACGATAGTGAAGGCTGGAAATTCGAAGGTTGGGTACGCTGGCTTGAAGGTCTTCGAGGCAACTACGAGCGGCGCATGAACAACATGTGTCGGATCCTGGACTCTGGCAAATACTTGGTGAAATCTGGACGCCGACCTTCGTTGCTTGGCGAAGAAGATGTAGCGAACGAAGATGTCGATGAATGGTCTATGATCGAGAAGACTCATCTTTATTCCTTTGATTGGCCGCTTGGAGGCATGTTTCTATGGCTGAAGGTTCACTTCGAAACTCATCCACTCTACAGCGCCTACAAGAAAGAAGAAGTTGGCCTCGCTAGATTTTCGCGAGCACTCTGGATCTTCTGGACCACCGAGCCGTACCGCGTTCTGGGCGCTCCTGGCACCATGTTCTCTCCCTCGGAGGAGATTGCAGAGAATGAGGGCTGGAAATTCTTCAGATTGTGCTTCGCTGCGATCAATGAAGATCAGCTGGGACCGGTTAGTCAAAGGTTGTCAGATGGCGTACAAGCTTTCTGGAGGATCAAAGACAAGAAGAAGATCGAGGAATTGCTCGATGAGGAAGAAGCAAATATTGCAGCGAAGGATGGCCTGTGCAACCTTGGAGCGAGCGCTTACGGCTGCTAAGGGTATACCAGCCTGCGAAGCATGGAAATATATTGACGACGGACGATATTCGGCTGATATCTATAGATGAGGCGCAATTCAATGGATCATGAACTGAGTTTGAAAGATCAAAATTATTCATGAACAGGACGGCAATACTCTGCCACCTGCTTCGCGACCCACTCTGCTTGCGACTGAATCGTAGGGCAATTCCACACGATGATACAAGGTACTTTGGTATTGACAGTATCCTAAAGTCTCTGCCGTAATGGAACGCTTACGGCCGAATCAACGCCTATTTCAGACAAGGCAAGTCGGCTGTTAATCTCTTCAGCATGATCGAACTTCATCACCTTCGCAACGCATTTGCGTATCTTGGAATCGACCCAGGACCTTAGGTCAGAGGCATCGGCAGCACGGTCCGCTATACTGTTGCGTTCTATGGCCCCAGGGCTCTTCGAAGTGTCGTCGAAAGGCTGCCGACGGTCGACGACGTCCACAAGTATAGCTGCAGAGACGGACTCGTCTTTACTGTAGACCAACGGAGGAGACAAAACGCATTGCGAGAGGTCATATCTCTCTATGTAGTCCCATACAGCGAAGACTTAATCTCTTTCAACATTAGAGATGCCCCTCCCGTAACATTCGAGTAGAAATCAGTCCGAGGCTCCCAACCCTCAGCTTACGCCGCGCAGTCCACAAGAAGGTGAGAGCGTTTGCGCCTTGCTATCGCCTATATTCGGTCAAGTAATCGAGAAATGCATTCGCGGCGGCATATGAGCTCTGGCCAAGTAGCCCAACAAGTTGATTGACTAAGGAGAACTAAGACGAAAAAAAAAAATTCGAGAGTTCGGGAGTGAAAGCTTTATGAAGTGTCAGCGCGCTATTCTATTGACCTTGGGCGACAAGACTCGTATGAATAACTTAACGGACGTGTTGAGTAGGAGACCATCCTCTACTACACTAGCGGCGTGCACTACGCTGCGCATAGGCGGTAGTAATAGCTTTCTTAGAGCCTCTAGTAGCCTTTTATAGGCATTATATACTCTAATATCGAAGTCTAGAGAGACTATATAAACGAGTATACCTAGCTTCTCTATAGAGTAAATCCCCTCTTAATAGGTACTATAGAGATAGGACGATCGTAATAGTTAGTATACAAGTATAGTTAATTGTCTAAACTACGTTCTATAAGTATAAGATATCCTAGTATCGTACTAATACTAGGCTAGACTATAACAATCTCCTCCCTAATAGGAAAGATCTATATATCCTTATATATCTAAATAAAGTTAAAGAGTAAATATACTAATATATAATATAATCGTTATAGTAGTATTAGTAGTCGCATCGCTATCCTATAGTATTAACTACTCGGTAGCGAGTAGTAACGACTAAGTCCGGAATTGTAACGATCTAGCGATAGCTATATATAACCGGTATAGATAGTATCGATAGTAATAGGCCTATAGCTTCTATCCTAGCGTAATAGCGCTTACGTATCTACAATAGTATCTCGGCGCTAGTAACGCGTAGTAGCGGCGGTATCGGCTTACTTAAGGCCTTAATATCTAACTTACCGGCTATTGTATTAAATAGTACTATCGTAACGGCTAGTAGCTATATAGTATCGAGTTAGGCGTTAGATATAAGAAGGTCTATTATCTCGCCTATATCGATAGATCTATCGTCGTAGAATATCTATACTTCGTATACCTAGCTCTTAAGGTAGCGATCTATAATCGCCTCGATATCTACTAACTCTACCTTAGTAGCGCTACCTATACTACTAAGGATAGTAAGCGTATCGTCTAGAACGCTCGCTAACTATAGTACTACGCCTTTGTCGCCTATATTAATATAGTCGTCGGCTAGTAGATTAAGGGACTACTTGCCTATCTCGAGTAGAATATAGATAGTTAAGCGCTATTATACTATAGTAAGGAGTAGGGCATCTCTCTAAGCGAATAGGATAGTAATAATGTCTTCGAGATCCTTAGCCTAGTAGTATAACTTTAAAGTAGCGATATTAGATATATAATTAGCGAGGATAGTCTAGTTTACGATAAGCTATATTTAGGTAGTAACGCCTATAGCTAGCGACTATAGTATCGTTAGTACCGATAGTAATAGGATAGGTAGATTATCTAACGCGTTAGCTATAGCCTTAGTAATATCGTCTAGTTACGCGACGTATACTAGCTTATTACTAACTCGTATAGAATTGCTACTAATAGGTATCCAATTGCTACTATCTAGCGTATTATTATAATCGGCTCTATTACATATATAGACTAGTATAGAGTTACTATACTCTAGTATATCGTTACTACCTAGCGAACCGAGTCTACGATCGCGTCTATTACGTATATAGATCTCGGTAGCGTCTATAGCGTATATTAGGACCCTACTAAATTATAGAGTATTAGTAACGTTGTCCTCGTTAGATATAAAGGTATTATTAGGAATTAGGAAGGAAGAGACTAGGTCCTAAGATATAGCGATATTGTACTACTCTAGGGTCTTACTAATCTAGCTAAGGTAATATATCGTATTAGTATAGATAGCGACTAGTACGAAGTCGTTAGGAACTACCTATATCTTTATTAGAATCTCCTCGTTTTACTAGTCCTTATATACTATATTAGGGAACGTAAATCCCTTAGGAACCTTACTTATAAGTTATATACAAATTGTTTATATACCTCGTAAACGTATCGCTATAGTAATTATCGTTATAGAAGGCTAGCTAGACAATCGCTACAAAATCGACCTTTAAGCTCTTATCTAATATAAGTACCCTAGGGTAGAGCTTCTTCGCCTTTTTATAGCTTATATACTTCTTACTATCTATAGTAATCTATAGATATCCGTTCGATTTAGACGTTAGTATAGTATTACGTATTTCTTACTCGAAGACGAGATTAGAAGTATAGCCTTCGCTACGAAGTATATAGATATTGTATATACTAATATAGCGCTAATAGTAATCTTTAATATCCTAAGTAATAGTAGGTTCGCCTAGCTAACGATAGTACTATACTAGGAGGCTATTAGTATTAAACGTAGATACCTAGTACTTGTATAGGAATTCGGTACTAAAGAGGCTAGCTTCCTTTATAACTATAAGCTAGAAGACTTAATAGTCGCTAAGTTATATATATACTAGTAGTAATCGTATAGTAGTAAGTTGGCCTATAATCGGGTCGAATAGGAATAGTAGAGCTAGTATAGTAGTAAGATCTACCTCCTAGCTTAGCTTTAGGACGACCTTCTTACTAACTTAACGCTTCTCGTTATAGAGGATATACGTTGTATTACTACTAGTACTAGGATAGCGGAAGTAAGGGGCTAGTCTACTATTACCTATAATTGTAGTAGATTACTTAGCGTTAGTAGTATATATATACTAGGTTAAGATCGCTATAGTATCGTAAACCGAATTCGGGCCTATAATCTCTTCCTTAATTTAATAACGTATAGCTAAGCCTATTATGCGATACCGGATAGTAGTAGGCTAGTTAAAAAATTAGACTTCGTCGAGTTACTAGTTCGTAGACGCGATAGCTACGTTTTGTAGTATATAACTATAGTAGGTAACTAGTTATAGTAAGGTAGAGCCGAATACTATATCTAGCCTATAGAAATCGCGTAGGTTACTATAGATAGTAAGGGCGAGGCGTTCGTAGATAGCGATAAGTACGTACTCCTCTTATAGATCGGCGTCGGCTATATCTATATATAGATAGTATAGGTACGTTCGCTAATTAGGCGCGTAGAAGATAGAGTAGTTAAGGGCGAGTTTCTAATTGTATGAGAGGCGGAAGGTAAAGTTAGGGCAATTGTACTATCGCTCCTAAAGGGTAGCTATTAGTTCGTATTCGTCCTAACCTATATAATAGTATAGCTCGAGTAGGATCTAGGTACGACTATCGCAAGTAGTAAGCTAGATATAAAGTAGATAGAGCTTAAGGCAAGCCTAAATATACTCGATTTGTTAGTCCTTTAGGACTATAAGGTAGAAGGCGGCTAGTTAGCGACTATCTACGTTAGTCTAGTTATATATATTATAGATATCCTTAGCTAAGTTGTACTAATCGCTACTATAGAAGCGCTTATCGCTCTCGACTCTATACTATAGGATTTCGCAAGCTAACTCGTTATATACGAGTTTCTCTTAGAGCTAGTATAGATACGCCTACTCTAGTATCTCGTCCTAACGTATATACTAACGATAATACAAGAGAGTTAGTAGTCGCTAATATTAGGTAAAGTCGCGATCGCGCTTAAGTAGATAGTAAGAAGGGCTAGATAGCGTCGCTAGTAGGTTAAAGTCGTAGTTAGCTAAATATAGCGTATCGACATTTACCTTATAACGTACTAACTTTAGTAGTAGAGGTACCTTATAGCGATAGGGCTATAGTAGATTATTCTCTATTAGTAGCGATAGTAGTTATATTACGAATAGAGGTTATTATTATTTAGGTAAAGGCGATTTCTAACGTAAAGGCGAAGAAATTCTCTATAGTAGCGCTAGTGTTTTAGATTCTATACTAGTAACTACTCTAGTCGCGTTAGTAGTAGCTTTAATCGTCTCTAAACTAGCCTCTACTTTACTAGCTCTATTACCTAGGACTTCTTCTATATTCTTACGAAGTCTCTAAGTATCGTAAGTACTATACTTAAAGATTTCTAGTACTACCGTATCTCGGATCTCCTAAGCGGCTACTACCTCTAATTGCGTAGCCTTAGAGGAATCGTAGATCTCGTACTATAGTAGATATAGCGCGCTATCGATATAGCTACGAAGGTAGGCATAATTTGGGTACCGCCGCTATATATACTCGCTATCCGTTTATACTACTTAGCTATCGTCTACGCCTTTAAGATAGAATTCCTATTCGTTAAGATAGAAGCGTCCTATAGCTACGATTCGATTAATAGCCTAGAAGATTTCGTAGCTATAGTAAATGTCGTTATCCTCTAGGAAGAGTTCTTTAGCTAGTATATTGTTCTAAGCCTATCTCGACGTAATTATTCTTATAGCCTCTTTCTATAGCGATTTCGTAAAGGCGAATATTAGATTCGCTACTACGATTACTATAGACGTAGAGCTAATAAGGTATAAGAAAGTAGCGTCGTTCGGTAGTAATAAGTATACGTTTAGGAGTATTAACTACTTGTTTACTATATAGTAGCGCTAAACGGGGTCGAATCGATCTATACTATAGTATATCTAAAGATTATCTACCTTATTCGGATAGGTACTTAATGTAACTAGTACTTTCGAGAAGTACTATCTATAAGGAAGTCTAAATATAAGTAGTATAGTAGTTATAGCCTTAGGCATTATATACGTAATAGAGGCATATATATACATACTTCAAGTTACTCCCTTATCGCGTACATATAGCCGAACAAACGAATAAAGTAAACAAAGGGGCATTAAATAGACTAGTAGTTAAACTAAACAATATACATCCTCTTTCTAACTAGACTAATACTTAGTAGTAGGCTAAGTAGCGTTTTGAATAGCGCTCTTGTAGTCTATAAGGTTTAACTATTTAACAAAGCGACTATGCTTAAGCTTGTTAAGCGGCTTAGTAAACCCATTAGTAATCTAATTATGAGTACTAATCTAGGTAACGATAACTATACTATTAGCGATCTTCTCTCGGATATAGTATATCCTAGTATCTATATACTTAGTATAGCTATTAGTCGTAGACTTAGTAATAGTAATCGCTAACTAATTATCCTCGTATAAGGTAATAGGCTTAATAGTACCCTTATACCCTATTTCTTCTAATATGTATATAAGGGATATAGCTTCCTTAGTAGTAGTAGTAAGCTAAATATACTCTACCTCTATAGATAATAAAGTAACTAAGGTCTAGCGACCTAACTTGTATAGCAGTAGTCTACTAGCTAGTATAAAATAGAAGCCTCTAGTAGAGTAGCGGATAATCGGATTATTAGCCTATAAGGCATCGTAGTAGCTAGCAAGATTAAGCTTATCGCTCTATATTCCCTAGAAGCGTATACCGCGGTTAAGAGTACTAACTAGGTATTCAATTAACTATAGTAAGGCGTAGTAATACTCCTTAGTCGGGTTAGTAATAAATCGAGATAATAAGCTAGTAGTATAGTAGGCATTAGGTCGAGTAATTATTGTAGGCTATAAGGCTTTACTAATACCTTCTTAATACTTAGTCTTAAAGGTAGTACTAGCTATATAGTAATTAGGGGCACGCTAAATAGTAGTCTTAATATAGCGTAGAGCTATTAGAGTTATAGGGGCTATACGGCCCTTTATTCTATACTTCTTAGCAAGTCGATTAAGGTAGGCATCCTATACTATATAGATAGTACGGTCCTTACCATTGCGAATAATATATATACCGAGATAATAGTAAAGGTTACTAAGCTCTCGTATATAGAAGCGATCCTTTAGTAACTAAGCGACTATCTATAAAGTAGCTATAGAGTATACAATAATAATTATATTATCTATATAGATAATAATAATTAAGCCGCTAACCGTATACTTAAATACATATACGTCGCTTATTATAGGAATAAAATCTAGGCTCTTTAAGTACTTGTAGAGCTCTTCGTACTATAGTATAAGTAACTACTTTAGTCTATATAGTACTTTTAGTAGTAGGTAGACTATGCCCTTACTACTACGGTTCTTAAAGCCGTATAGCTACTTAACGTAGATCTTGTACTTGTCGCTAATAGTAGTATTTAAGAAGGTAGTTAGAATATCGAACTACTAAGCTTCTAGGTTATAGTAAGTAATAAGAGTAAATAGAGCTCGTAGCGTAGATAGCTTAGCGACTATAGTATAGGTCTCGTTATAGTCTTGTCCCTCTACCTAAGTAAATCCCTTAATAACCTAGCGTACCTTGAAGCGACTAACCTTACTATTAGTATTACGCTTAATAGTAAAGACCTATCTACTATAGACAACCTTACGACCTTTAGGCACTTCTAGCTTTAGAATATAGATCTAGGTAGTATTGTCTATTAATAACTTATATTTAGCCTTATAGGCTTCCTACTATTATAGCTAATATAGTAACTCCTTAGCTTCCTTATAGCTCTTCTAGAATAGGGATAGGGTCGTCGTTCTACTTAGCAATGTAGTAGGTAGCTATAAAGCCCTTTATATAGGTAATAGGTATATCGGATAGGTTATAGATATACTAATCCTTTCGAGTATCTACTAGGTATCTATATAGCAAGTTATAAGTAGTCTTCTTACTATAGATTAATCGAGTATTACAAGCGCTAATACTATTAGGTTACTTAAACTCTAGTAACTAGCTAGGCTTATCCTTCTTAGTATTTAGATTAAACTCTTCTTTAGTAGATTAGAAGCCTTCTTTATTACTTAATAGCTAGACTCCTAGTATATTATCTTCGATTAGTAGTAGATTAATAACATTATCTACTAGTAGTATTTCAAGCTCTTCTATAGGTCCCTCTTGCTAGGGTTAGAGGTATTGAATAATACTAGGTATAGGTATCGGAGTATTACCTATTATCGTATTAAATAGTATAGGCATAACTAATTTAATAGTTATAAACTTGCTCTTAGAAAGGTCGTTAGGATTAGTATATAGCTATATTCCTTCTCGTAGTAGTAGCTTATATTTTGACTTATATTTTAAGTCCGATTTTGACTTAGATCCTAACTCCGACTTTGACTTAGATTCTAACTCAAGAAACTAGACATCCTTCGAAGCAATTACCTTATATTTATTAGGTAGGTAGATTATGTACTTACTAGAGTCTATAGAGTCCTTAGTATATCTAACAAACTCACTAAGCTTACTATAGGCATTAAACTTCTTACTACGAGTAATACTATAGTTGTATATAATAGTTATATAGCTATAGGTATATAGGTACTATAAGCGAGGATACTTTCGAGACTAGTTAAGCTCCTTACCTATAACTATATATAGACTATTACTACTATTGACCTAGGTAGGCGTAATATTTAGGATATATATAGCTACGCTAACTACGTATAGCTATAGAGCCTTTAGGAGGTTTGCCTATAGTATTATCTTTCGAGCTATTATGTAGATAATGTAGTTACTAACCTTAGTAAGTCTATTTTGCGTAGATAAATGTAGAGTAGTAATGAGTAATACCTGAACCTACACAAACCCAAGGGCTAGGTAGCATAGGAAGGGACTATAGGGAGCATGACCCATTAGGCTATAGGTAGCCATGCTAGGCGGACTAACTGTTGTAATAGTCGTAGAGGCATATGGTAGTGATTAGAGCTCTACAGTAGAGGCATATGAAATGTAACTAGTGATGTGTACTAAACGAAGGTTAATGATGTCTCTCCTTAGTAGGAAGAGGGCTATATGTACTAATCGAGGCCCCTGCCTAACTCGGTAGTTAAGTGTGTCCTAGTTACTAGCCAATATCCCTCCCTTTCTAGGTGTCTAACTAGACACAATACCGCGATCATGTATGTAGAAACCAAATAGGTAAGCTCTTCGGCTCGCTACCTTAGATAGACTTTCAATCGTACCCCTAGGGGCCATTAATCCTAGGTCCATTAATAGTACTACTTGCAGTTCTATTCTTAGGCAGTATCCTCCCTAATTACCGTCTAACCCTAAGTACGGGCAATTAGCGAAGCTCGTACTTGCCGTAGCTCTCGCCCGGTACTTCGTCGTCTTCCTATCGGTCGGAGAGGCTCTTCGAGGCATAGTAGCTCTTCTCGCTATACAACTTGCGCTCGAGGTTAGATTAAAGCGTAAGTGCCTCGCGAACCGCATCGTAGGCACGTCGGTTCTACTCCTTAATATAGCCCCGAAGGCCCTTAGAGTCTAGCGCGAAAACCAAATTAAGCTCCTCCCGAATAGAGGGATTAGACTACGGAATGCGACCTACAAGAGCGTCTACTATAGGCCTAAGGCTAGTAAGCTAGATAGCGTAAGGGAACGCGTATAGAATCGCACCGCCTTAGCGAGTAATAGGTATTAGGCTTCGGTAAGCCTCTACGACCTAGGCGACGGTAAGATTAAAACCCTTAACCTTGTTTCCTTTAACGCGATAGAAGCCTAGATCTAT